>JAVRKA010000242.1:0-264927 GCA_034508555.1 Venustoraphidia nigricollis
TCGATAGGCATTTCAAAAATAGGTGCCGATAGGCATTTCAGATATACGTGCCGATAGGCACTTCAGATATAGTTGCCGATTGGCATTTTAAAAATAGGTGCCGATAGGCATTTTAGATATAGAAGCCGATAGGCATTTCAAATATAGGTGCCGATAGGCATTCCAGATATGGTTGCTGATAGGCATTTCAAATATAGGTGCTGATGGGCATTTCAGATGTAGTTTCCGATAGGCATTTAAAAAATTGGTGCCGATAGGCATTTCAGATATAGGTGCCGATAGGCATTTCAGATATAGTTGCCGATTGGCATTTTAAAAATAGGTGCCGATAGGCATTTCAGATATAGAAGCCGATAGGTATTTCAAATATAGGTGTCGATAGGCATTTCAGATTTGGTTGCCGATAGGCATTTCAAATATTAGTGCTGATAGGCATTTCAGATGTAGTTTCCGATAGGCATTTCAAAAATAGGTGCCGATAGGCATTTCAGATATAGGTGCCGATAGGCATTACAGATATAGTTGCCGATTGGCATTTTAAAAATAGGTGCCGATAGGCATTTCAGATATAGAAGCCGATAGGCATTTCAAATATAGGTGCCAATAGGCATTCCAGATATGGTTGCAGATAGGCATTTCAAATATAGGTGCTGATAGGCATTTTAGATGTAGTTTCCGATAGGCATTTCAAAAATTGATGCCGATAGGCATTTCAGGTATAGGTGACGATAGGCATTTCAGATATAGTTGCCGATTGGCATTTTTAAAATAGGTGCCGATAGGCATTTATAGATATAGAAGCCGATAGGCATTTCATATATAGGTGCCGATAGGCATTCCAGATATGGTTGCCTATAGGCATTTCAAATATAAGTGCTGATAGGCATTTCAGATGTAGTTTCCGATAGGCATTTCAAAAATAGGTACCGATAGGCATTTTAGATATAGGTGCCGATAGGTATTTCAGATATAGTTGCCAATTGGCATTTTAAAAATAGGTGTCGATAGGCATTTCAGATATAGAAGCCGTTAGGCATTTCAAATATAGGTGCCGATAGGCATTCCAGATATGGTGGCCGATAGGCATTTCAAATATAGGTGCTGATAGGCATTTAAGATGTAGTTTCCGATAGGCATTTCAAAAATTGGTGCCGATAGGCATATCAGATATAGGTGCCGATAGGCATTTCAGATATAGTTGCCGTATGGCATTTTAAAAATAGGTGCCGATAGGCATTTTAGATATAGAAGCCAATAGGTATTTAAAATATAAGTGTCGATAGGCATTTCCTATATGGTTGCCGATAGGCATTTAAAATATAGGTGCTGATAGGCATTTCAGATGTAGTTTCCGATAGGCAATTTAAAAATAGGTGCCGATAGGCATTTCAGACATAGGTGCCTATAGACATTTCAGATATAGTTGCCGATTGGCATTTTAAAAATAGGTGCCGATAGGCGTTTTAGATGTAGTTTCCGATAGGCATTTCAAAAATAGGTACCGATAGGCATTTCAGATATAGGTGCCGATAGGCATATCAGATATAGTTGCCGATAGGCATTTAAAATATAGGTGCCGATAGGCATTTCAAATATAGGTGTCGATAGGCATTTCAGATATAAATGCCGAAAGGCATTTCAGATATGGGTGCCGATAGGCATTTCTGATGTGGTTGCCGATAGGCATTTCAAATATAGGTGCTGATAGGCATTTCGGATGTAGTTTTCGTTAGGCATTTCAAAAATAGGTGCGATAAACATTTCAGATATAGGTGCCGATAGGCACTTCAGATATAGTTGCCGATTGGCATTTTAAAAATAGGTGCCGATAGGCATTTCAGATATAGAAGCCGATAGGCATTTCAAATATAGGTGCCGATAGGCATTCCAGATATGGTTGCCGATAGGCATTTCAAATATAGGTGCTGATAGGCATTTAGATGTAGTTTCCGATAGGCATTTCAAAAATAGGTGCCGATAGGCATTTCAGATATAGGTGCCGAAACGCATTTCAGATATAGTTGCCGATTGGCATTTTAAAAATGGGTGCCGATAGGCATTTCAGATATAGAAGCCGATAGGCATTTCAAATATAGGTGCCGATAGGCATTCCAGATATGGTTGCCGATAGGCATTTCAAATATAGGTGCTGATAGGCATTTCAGATGTTGTTTCCGATAGACATTTAAAAAATTGGTGCCGATAGGCATTTCAGATATAGGTGCCGATAGGCATTTCAGATATAGTTGCCGATTGGCATTTTAAAAATAGGTGCCGATAGGCATTTCAGATATAGAAGCCGATAGGTATTTCAAATATAGGTGTCGATAGGCATTTCAGATTTGGTTGCCGATAGGCATTTCAAATATTAGTGCTGATAGGCATTTCAGATGTAGTTTCCGATAGGCATTTCAAAAATAGGTGCCGATAGGCATTTCAGATATAGGTGCCGATAGGCATTACAGATATAGTTGCCGATTGGCATTTTAAAAATAGGTGCCGATAGGCATTTCAGATATAGAAGCCGATAGGCATTTCAAATATAGGTGCCAATAGGCATTCCAGATATGGTTGCAGATAGGCATTTCAAATATAGGTGCTGATAGGTATTTCAGATGTAGTTTCCGATAGGCATTTCAAAAATAGGTGCCGATAGGCATTTCAGATATAGGTGCCGATAGGCATTTCAGATATAGTTGCCGATTGGCATTTTAAAAAATAGGTGCCGATAGGAATTTCAGATATAGAAGCCGATAGGCATTTCAAATATAGGTGCCAAAAGGCATTCCAGATATGGTTGCCGATAGGCATTTCAAATATAGGTGCTGATAGGCATTTCAGATGTAGTTTCCGATAGGCATTTCAAAAATAGGTGCCGATAGGCATTTCAGATATAGGTGCCGATAGGCATTTCAGATATAGTTGCCGATTGGCATTTTAAAAATAGGTGCCGATAGGCATTTCAGATATAGAAGCCGATAGGCATTTCAAATACAGGTGCCGATAAGCATTCCAGATATGGTTGCCGATAGGCATTTCAAATATAGGTGCTGATAGGCATTTCAGATGTAGTTTCCGATAGGCATTTCAAAAATTGGTGCCGATAGGCATTTCAGATATAGGTGCCGATAGGCATTTCAGATATATGTGCCGATTGGCATTTTAAAAATAGGTGCCGATAGGCATTTCAGATATAGAAGCCGATAGGTATTTCAAATATAGGTGTCGATGGGCATTTCAGATATAGTTGCCGATAGGCATTTCAAATATAGGTGCTGATAGGCATTTCAGATGTAGTTTCCGATAGGCATTTCAAAAATAGGTGCCGATAGGCATTTCAGATATAGGTGCCGATAGGCATTTCAGATATAGTTGCCGATTAGCATTTTAAAAATAGGTGTCGATAGGCATTTCAGATATAGAAGCCGGTAGGCATTTCAAATATAGGTGCCAATAGGCATTCCGGATATGGTTGCCGATAGGCATTTCAAATATAGGTGCTGATAGGTATTCCAGATGTAGTTTCCGATAAGCATTTCAAAAATTGGTGCCGATAGGCATTTCAGATATAGGTGCTGATAGGCATTCCAGATGTAGTTTCCGATAGGCATTTCAAAAATAGGTGCCGATAGGCATTTTAGATATAGAAGCCGATAGGCATTTCAAATATAGGTGCTGATAGGCATTTCAGATGAAGTTTCCGATAGGCATTTAAAAAATAGGTGCCGATAGGCATTTCAGATATAGGTGCCGATAGGCATTTCAGATATAGTTGCCGATTAACATTTTAAAAATAGGTGCCGATAGGCATTTCAGATATAGAAGCCGATAGGCATTTCAAATATAGGTGCCGATAGGCATTCCAGATATGGTTGCCGATAGGCATTTCAAATATAGGTGCTGATAGGCATTTCAGATGTAGTTTCCGATAGGCATTTCAAAAATAGGTGCCGATACACATTTCATATATAGGTGCCGATAGGCATTTCAGATATAGTTGTCAATTGGCATTTTAAAAATAGGTGCCGATAGGCATTTCAGATATATAAGCCGATAGGTATTTCAAATATATGTGTCGATAGGCATTTCAGATATGGTTGCCGATAGGCATTTCAAATATAGGTGCTGATAGGCATTTCAGATGTAGTTTCCGATAGGCATTTCAAAAATAGGTGCCGATAGGCATTTCAGATATAGGTGCCTATCAGCACCTATATTTGAAATGCCTATCGGCCACATTATCTGGAATGCCTATCGGCACCTATATTTGAAATGCCTATCGGCTTCTATATCTGAAATGCCTATCGGCACCGATTTTTAAAATGCCAATCGGCAACTATATCTGAAATGCCTATCGGCGCCTATATCTGAAATGCCTATCGGCACCTATTTTTGAAATGCCTATCGGAAACTACATCTGAAATGCCTATCAGCACCTATATTTAAAATGCCTATCGGCAACCATATCTGCAATGCCTATCGGCACTTATATTTAAAATGCCTTTCGGCTTCTATATCTGAAATGCCTATCAGCACCTATTTTTAAAATGCCAATCGGCAACTATATCTGAAATACCTATCGGCACCTATATCTGAAATGCCTATCGGCACCTATTTTTGAAATGCCTATCGGAAACTACATCTGAAATGCCTATCAGCACCTATATTTGAAATGCCTATCGGCAACCATATCTGGAATGCCTATCGGCACCTATATTTGAAATGCCTATCGGCTTCTATATATGAAATGCCTATCGGCACCTATTTTTAAAATGCCAATCGGCAACTATATCTGAAATGCCTATCGGCACCTATATCTGAAATGCCTATCGGCACCTATTTTTGAAATGCCTATCGGAAACTACATCTGAAATGCCTATCAGCACCTATATTTGAAATGCCTATCGGCAACCATATCTGGAATGCCTATCGGCACCTATATTTGAAATGCCTATCGGCTTCTATATCTGAAATGCCTATCGGCACCTATTTTTAAAATGCCAATCGGCAACTATATCTGAAGTGCCTATCGGCACCTATATCTGAAATGCCTATCGCACCTATTTTTGAAATGCCTAACGAAAACTACATCCGAAATGCCTATCAGCACCTATATTTGAAATGCCTATCGGCAACCACATCAGAAATGCCTATCGGCACCCATATCTGAAATGCCTTTCGGTATTTATATCTGAAATGCCTATCGACACCTATATTTGAAATGCCTATCGGCACCTATATTTTAAATGCCTATCGGCAACCATATAGGAAATGCCTATCGACACCTATATTTCAAATACCTATCGGCTTCTATATCTGAAATGCCTACCGGCACCTATTTTTAAAATGCCATACGGCAACTATATCTGAAATGCCTATCGGCACCTATATCTGAAATGCCTATCGGCACCAATTTTTGAAATGCCTATCCGAAACTACATCTTAAATGCCTATCAGCACCTATATTTCAAATGCCTATCGGCCACCATATCTGGAATGCCTATCGCACCTATATTTGAAATGCCTATCGGCTTCTATATCTGAAATGCCTATCGACACCTATTTTTAAAATGCCAATTGGCAACTATATCTGAAATACCTATCGGCACCTATATCTAAAATGCCTATCGGTACCTATTTTTGAAATGCCTATCGGAAACTACATCTGAAATGCCTATCAGCACTTATATTTGAAATGCCTATCGGCATCCATATCTGGAATGCCTATCGGCACCTATATTTGAAATGCCTATCGGCTTCTATATCTGAAATGCCTGTCGGCACCTATTTTAAAAATGCCAATCGGCAACTATATCTGAAATGCCTATCGTCACCTATACCTGAAATGCCTATCGGCATCAATTTTTGAAATGCCTATCGGAAACTACATCTAAAATGCCTATCAGCACCTATATTATTTTGAAATGCCTATCGGCAACCATATCTGTAATGCCTATCGGCACCTATATTTGAAATGCCTATCGGGTTCTATATCCGAAATGCCTATCGGCACCTATTTTTAAAATGCCAATTGGCAACTATATCGGAAATGCCTATCGTCACCTATACCTGAAATGCCTATCGGCACCTATTTTTGAAATGCCTATCGGAAACTACATCTGAAATGCCTATCAGCACCTATATTTGAAACGCCTATCGGCAACCATATCTGAAATGCCTATCGACACCTATATTTGAAATACCTATCGGCTTCTATATCTGAAAAGCCTATTGACACCTATTTTTAAAATGCCAATCGGCAACTATACCTGAAATGCCTATCGGCACCTATATCTGAAATGCCTATCGACAACTATTTTTAAAATGCCAATCGGCAACTATACCTGAAATGCCTATCGGCACCCATATCTGAAATGCCTATCGGCACCTATTTTTGAAATGCCTATCGGAAACTACATCTGAAATGCCTATCAGCACCTATATTTGAAATGCCTATCGGCAACTATATCTGAAATGCCTATCGGCACCTATATATGAAATGTGTATCGGCACCTATTTTTTAAATGCCTATCGGAAACTACATCTGAAATGCCTATCAGCACCTATATTTGAAATGCCTATCGGCAACCATATCTGGAATGCCTATCGGCACCTATATTTGAAATGCCTACCGGCTTCTATATCTGAAATGCCTATCGACACCTATTTTTAAAATGCTAATCGGCAACTATATCTGAAATGCCTATCGGCACCTATATCTGAAATGCCTATCGACACCTATATTTGAAATACCTATCGGCTTCTATATCTGAAATGCCTATCGGCACTTTTTTTTAAAATACCAATCGGTAACTATATTTGAAATGCCTATCGGCACCTATATCTGAAATGCCTATCAGCACCAATTTTTAAAATGCCTATCGGAAACTACATCTGGAATGCCTATCAGCACCTATATTTGAAATGCCTATCGGCAACCATATCTGGAATGCCTATCGGCACCTATATTTGAAATGCCTATCGGCTTCTATATCTGAAATGCCTATCGACACCTATTTTTAAAATGCCAATCGGCAACTATACCTGAAATGCCTATCGGCACCTATATCTGAAATGCCTATCGGCACCTATTTTTGAAATGCCTATCGGAAACTACATCTGAAATGCCTATCAGCACCTATATTTGAAATGCCTATCGGCAACCATATCTGAAATGCCTATCGACACATATATTTGAAATACCTATCGGCTTCTATATCTGAAATGCCTATCGGCACCTATTTTTAAAATGCCAATTGACAACTATATCTGAAATGCCTATCGGCACCTATATATGAAATGTGTATCGGCACCTATTTTTGAAATGCCTATCGGAAACTACATCTGAAATGCCTATCAGCACCTATATTTGAAATGCCTATCGGCAACCATATCTGGAATGCCTATCGGCACCTATATTTGAAATGCCTATCGGCTTCTATATCTGAAATGCCTATAGGCACCTATTTTTAAAATGTTAATCGGCAACTATATCTGAAATGCCTATCGGCACCTATATCTGAAATGCCTATCGGCACCTATTTTTTAAATGCCTATCGGAAACTACATCTGAAATGCCTATCAGCACCTATATTTGAAATGCCTATCGGCTTCTATATCTAAAATGCCTATCGGCACCTATTTTTGAAATGCCTATCGGAAACTACATCTGGAATGCCTATCAGCACCTATATCTGAAATGCCTATCGGCACCAATTTTTGAAATGCTTATCGGAAACTACATCTGGAATACCTATCAGCACCTATATTTGAAATGCCTATCGGCAACCATATCCGGAATGCCTATTGGCACCTATATTTGAAATGCCTACCGGCTTCTATATCTGAAATGCCTATCGACACCTATTTTTAAAATGCTAATCGGCAACTATATCTGAAATGCCTATCGGCACCTATATCTGAAATGCCTATCGGCACCTATTTTTGAAATGCCTATCGGAAACTACATCTAAAATGCCTATCAGCACCTATATTTGAAATGCCTATCGGCAACTATATCTGAAATGCCCATCGACACCTATATTTGAAATACCTATCGGCTTCTATATCTGAAATGCCTATCGGCACCTATTTTTAAAATGCCAATCGGCACATATATCTGAAATGCCTATCGGCACCTATATCTGAAATGCCTATCGGCACCAATTTTTGAAATGCCTATCGGAAACTACATCTGAAATGCCTATCAGCACCTATATTTGAAATGCCTATCGGCAACCATATCTGGAATGCTTATCGGCACCTGTATTTGAAATGCCTATCGGCTTCTATATCTGAAATGCCTATCGGCACCTATTTTTAAAATGCCAATCGGCAACTATATCTGAAATGCCTATCGGCACCTATATCTGAAATGCCTATCGGCACCTATTTTTGAAATGCCTATCGGAAACTACATCTGAAATGCCTATCAGAACCTATATTTGAAATGCCTATAGGCAACCATATCTGGAATGCCTCTGGGCACCTATATTTGAAATGCCTATCGGCTTCTATATCTGAAATTCCTATCGGCACCTATTTTTTAAAATGCCAATCGGCAACTATATCTGAAATGCCTATCGGCACCTATATCTGAAATGCCTATCGGCACCTATTTTTGAAATGCCTATCGGAAACTACATCTGAAATACCTATCAGCACCTGTATTTGAAATGCCTATCTGCAAACATATCTGGAATGCCTATTGGCACCTATATTTGAAATGCCTATCGGCTTCTATATCTGAAATGCCTATCGGCACCTATTTTTAAAATGCCAATCGGCAACTATATCTGTAATGCCTATCGGCACCTATATCTGAAATGCCTATCGGCACCTATTTTTGAAATGCCTATCGGAAACTACATCTGAAATGCCTATCAGCACTAATATTTGAAATGCCTATCGGCAACCAAATCTGAAATGCCTATCGACACCTATATTTGAAATACCTATCGGCTTCTATATCTGAAATGCCTATCGGCACCTATTTTTAAAATGCCAATCGGCAACTATATCTGAAATGCCTATCGGCACCTATATCTGAAATGCCTATCGGCACCAATTTTTTAAATGCCTATCGGAAACAACATCTGAAATTCCTATCAGCACCTATATTTGAAATGACTATCGGCAACCATATCTGTAATGCCTATCGGCACCTATATTTGAACTGCCTATCGGCTTCTATATCTGAAATGCCTATCGGCACCTATTTTTAAAATGCCAATTGGCAACTATATCGGAAATGCCTATCGTCACCTATACCTGAAATGCCTATCGGCACCTATTTTTGAAATGCCTATCGGAAACTACATCTGAAATGCCTATCAGCACCTATATTTAAAACGCCTATCGGCAACCATGTCTGAAATACCTATCGACACCTATATTTGAAATACCTATCGGCTTCTATATCTGAAATGCCTATCGGCACCTATTTTTAAAATGCCAATCGGTAACTATATCTGAAATGCCTATCGGCACCTATATCTGAAATGCCTATCGGCACCTATTTTTGAAATGCCTATCGGAAACTACATCTGAAATGCCTATCAGCACCTGTATTTGAAATGCCTATCGGCAACCATATCTGGAATGCCTATCGGCACCTATATTTGAAATGCCTATCGGCTTCTATATCGGAAATGCCTATCGGCACCTATTTTTAAAATGTTAATCGGCAACTATATCTGAAATGCCTATCGGCACCTATATCTGAAATGCCTATCGTCACCTATACCTGAAATTCCTATCGGCATCAATTTTTGAAATGCCTATCGGAAACTACATCTAAAATGCCTATCAGCACCTATATTTGAAATGCCTATCGGCAACCATATCTGTAATGCCTATCGGCACCTATATTTGAAATGCCTATCGGCTTCTATATCTGAAATACCTATCGGCACCTATATCTAAAATGCCTATCGGTACCTATTTTTGAAATGCCTATCGGAAACTACATCTGGAATGCCTATCAGCACCTATATCTGAAATGCCTATCGGCAACCATATCTGGAATGCCTATCGGCACCTATATTTGAAATGCCTACCGGCTTCTATATCTGAAATGCCTATCGACACCTATTTTTAAAATGCTAATCGGCAACTATATCTGAAATGCCTATCGGCACCTATATCTGAAATGCCTATCGGCACCTATTTTTGAAATGCCTACCGGAAACAACATCTGAAATGCCTATCAGCACCTATATTTGAAATGCCTATCGGCAACCATATCTGAAATGCCCATCGACACCTATATTTGAAATACCTATCGGCTTCTATATCTGAAATGCCTATCGGCACCTATTTTTAAAATGCCAATCGGCAACTATATCTGAAATGCCTATCGGCACCTATATCTGAAATGCCTATCGGCACCAATTTTTGAAATGCCTATCGGAAACTACATCTGAAATGCCTATCAGCACCTATATTTGAAATGCCTATCGGCAACCATATCTGGAATGCTTATCGGCACCTATATTTGAAATGCCTATCGGCTTCTATATCTAAAATGCCTATCGGCACCTATTTTTAAAATGCCAATCGGCAACTATATCTGAAATGCCTATCGGCACCTATATCTGAAATGCCTATCGGCACCTATTTTTAAATGCCTATCGGAAACTACATCTGAAATGCCTATCAGCACCTATATTTGAAATGCCTATCGGCAACCATATCTGGAATGCCTTTTGGCACCTATATTTGAAATGCCTATCGGCTTCTATATCTGAAATTCCTATCGGCACCTATTTTTAAAATGCCAATCGGCAACTATATCTGAAATGCCTATCGGCACCTATATCTGAAATGCCTATCGGCACTTTTTTTGAAATGCCTATCGGAAACTACATCTGAAATACCTATCAGCACCTATATTTGAAATGCCTATCTGCAACCATAATATCTGGAATGCCTATCGGCACCTATATTTGAAATGCCTATCGGCTTCTATTTCTGAAATGTCTATCGGCAACTATTTTTAAAATGCCAATCGGCAACTATATCTGTAATGCCTATCGGCACCTATATCTGAAATGCCTATCGGCACCTGTTTTTGAAATGCCTATCGGAAACTACATCTGAAATGCCTATCAGCACTAATATTTGAAATGCCTATCGGCAACCAAATCTGAAATGCCTATCGACACCTATATTTGAAATACCTATCGGCTTCTATATCTGAAATGCCTATCGGCACCTATTTTTAAAATGCCAATCGGCAACTATATCTGAAATGCCTATCGGCACCAATTTTTGAAATGCCTATCGGAAACTACATCTGAAATGCCTATCAGCACCTATATTTGAAATGCCTATCGGCAACCATATCTGGAATGCCTATCGGCACCTATATTTGAAATGCCTATCGGCTTCTATATCTGAAATGCCTATCGGCACCTATTTTTAAAATGCCAATCGGCAACTATATCTGAAGTGCCTATCGGCACCTATATCTGAAATGCCTATCGGCACCTATTTTTGAAATGCCTATCGGAAACTACATCTGAAATGCCTATCAGCACCTATATTTGAAATGCCTATCGGCAACCATATCTGAAATGCCTATCCACACCTATATTTGAAATACCTATCGGCTTCTATATCTGAAATGCCTATCGGCACCTATTTTTAAAATGCCAATCGGCAACTATATCTGAAATGCCTATCGGTACCTATATCTGAAATGCCTATCGGCACCAATTTTTGAAATGCCTATCGGAAACTACATCTGAAATGCTTATCAGCACCTATATTTGAAATGCCTATCGGCAACCATATCTGGAATGCCTATCGGCACCTATATTTGAAATGCCTTTCGGAAACAACATCTGAAATGCCTATCTGCTTCTATATTTGAAATGCCTATCGGCAACCATATCTGAAATGCCTATCGACACCTATATTTGAAATACCTATCGGCTTCTATATCTGAAATGCCTCTCGGCACCTATATCTGAAATGCCTATCGGTACTTATTTTTGAAATGCCTATCGGAAACTACATCTGAAATGCCTATCAGCACTTATATTTGAAATGCCTATCGGCAACCATATCTGGAATGCCTATCGGCACCTATATTTGAAATGCCTATCGGCTTCTATATCTCAAATGCCTATTGGCACCTATTTTTAAAATGCTAATCGGCAACTATATCTGAAATGCCTATCGGCACCTATATCTGAAATGCCTATCGGCACCTATTTTTGAAATGCCTTTCGGAAACAACATCTGAAATGCCTATCTGCTTCTATATTTGAAATGCCTATCGGCAACCATATCTGAAATGCCTATCGACACCTATATTTGAAATACCTATCGGCTTCTATATCTGAAATGCCTATCGGCACCTGTTTTTAAAATGCCAATCGGCAACTATATCTGAAATGCCTATCGGCAATTATATCTGAAATGCCTATCGGCATCAATTTTTGAAATGCCTATCGGAAACGACATCTAAGATGCCTATCAGCACCTATATTTGAAATTTTTATTGGCAACCATATCTGGAATGCCTATCGGCACCTATATTTGAAATGCCTATCGGCTTCTATATCTGAAATGCCTATCGGCACCTATTTTTAAAATGCCAATTGGCAACTATACCTGAAATGACTATCGGCACCTATATCTGAAATGCCTATCGGCACCTATTTTTGAAATGCCTATCGGAAACTACATCTGAAATGCCTATCAGCACCTATATTTGAAATGCCTATCGGCAACCATATCTGGAATGCCTATCGGCACCTATATTTGAAATGCCTATCGGCTTCTATATCTGAAATGCCTATCGGCACCTATTTTTAAAATGCCAATCGGCAACTATATCTGAAATGCCTATCGGCACTTATATCTGAAATGCCTATCGGCACCTATTTTTGAAATGCCTATCGGAAACTACATCTGAAATGCCTATCAGCACCTATATTTGAAATGCCTATCGGCAACCATATCTGGAATGCCTATCGGCACCTATATTTGAAATGCCTATCGGCTTCTATATCTGAAATGCCTATCGGCACCTATTTTTAAAATGCCAATCGGCAACTATATCTGACGTGCCTATCGGCACCTATATCTGAAATGCCTATCGGCACATATTTTTGAAATGCCTATCGAAAACTACATCTGAAATGCCTATCAGCACCTATATTTGAAGTGCCTATCGGCAACCACATCAGAAATGCCTATCGACACCTATATCCGAAATGCCTTTCGGCATTAATATCTGAAATGCCTATCGACACCTATATTTGAAATGCCTATCGGCACCTATATTTTAAATGCCTATCGGCAACTATATCTGACAGGCCTATCGGCACCTATATCTGAAATGCCTATCGGCACCTATTTTTGAAATGCCTATCGGAAACTACATCTAAAATGCCTATCGGCACCTATTTTTAAAATGCCAATCGGCAACTATATTTGAAATGCCTATCGGCACCTATATCTGAAATGCCTATCGGCACCAATTTTTGAAATGCCTATCGGAAACTACATCTGAAATGCCTATCAGCACCTATATTTGAAATGCCTATCGGCAACCATATCTGGAATGCCTATCGGCACCTATATTTGAAATGCCTATTGGCTTCTATATCTGAAATGCCTATCGACACCTTTTTTTAAAATGCCATTTGGCAACTATACCTGAAATGACTATCGGCACCTATATCTGAAATGCCTATCGGCACCTATTTTTGAAATGCCTATCGGAAACTACATCTGAAATGCCTATCAGCACTTATATTTGAAATGCCTATCGGCAACCATATCTGAAATGCCTATCCACACCTATATTTGAAATACCTATCGGCTTAACTATCTGAAATGCCTATCGGCACCTATTTTTAAAATGCCAATCGGCAACTATATCTGAAATGCCTATCGGCACCTATATCTGAAATGCCTATCGGCACCAATTTTTGAAATGCCTATCGGAAACTACATCTGAAATGCCTATCAGCACCTATATTTGAAATGCCTATCGGCAACCATATCTGGAATGCCTATCGGCACCTATATTTGAAATGCCTATTGGCTTCAATATCTGAAATGCCTATTGACACCTTTTTTTAAAATGCCAATTGGCAACTATATCTGAAATGCTTCTCGGCACCTATATCTGAAATGCCTATCGGTACCTATTTTTGAAATGCCTATCGGAAACTACATCTGAAATGCCTATCAGCACTTATTTTTGAAATGCCTATCGGCAACCATATCTGGAATGCCTATCGACACTTATATTTGAAATGCCTATCGGCTTCTATATCTGAAATGCCTATTGGCACCTATTTTTAAAATGCTAATCGGCACCTATATCTGAAATGCCTATCGGCACCTATTTTTGAAATGCCTATCGGAAACTACATCTGAAATGCCTTTCAGCACCTATATTTGAAATGCCTATCGGCAACCATATCTGCAATGCCTATCGGCACCTATATTTGAAATGCCTATCGACTTCTATATCTGAAATGCCTATCGGCACCTATTTTTAAAATGCTAATCGGCAACTATATCTGAAGTGCCTATCGGCACCTATATCTGAAATGCCTATCGGCACCTATTTTTGAAATGCCTATCAAAAACTACATCTGAAATGCCTATCAGCACCTATATTTGAAATGCCTATCGGCAACCATATCTGGAATGCCTATCGGCACCTATATTTGAAATGCCTATCGGCTTCTATATCTGAAATGCCTATCGGCACCTATTTTTAAAATGCCAATCGGCAACTATAACTGAAGTGCCTATCGGCACCTATATCTGAAATGCCTATCGACACCTATATTTGAAATGCCTATCGGCACCTATATTTTAAATGCCTATCGGAAACTACATCTGAAATGCCTTTCAGCACCTATATTTGAAAAGCCTATCGGCAACCATATCTGGAATGCCTATCGGCACCTATATTTGAAATGCCTATCGGCTTCTATATCTGAAATGCCTATCGACACCTATTTTTAAAATGCCAATCGGCAACTATACCTGAAATGCCTATCGGCACCTATATCTGAAATGCCTATCGGCACCTATTTTTGAAATGCCTATCGGAAACTACATCTGAAATGCCTATCAGCACCTATATTTGAAATGCCTATCGGCAACCATATCTGAAATGCCTATCGACACATATATTTGAAATACCTATCGGCTTCTATATCTGAAATGCCTATCGGCACCTATTTTTAAAATGCCAATCGGCAACTATATCTGAAATGCCTATAGGCACCTATATATGAAATGTGTATCGGCACCTATTTTTGAAATGCCTATCGGAAACTACATCTGAAATGCCTATCAGCACCTATATTTGAAATGCCTATCGGCAACCATATCTGGTATGCCTATCGGCACCTATATTTGAAATGCCTATCGGCTTCTATATCTGAAATGCCTATCGGCATCTATTTTTAAAATGCCAATCGGCAACTATATCTAAAATGCCTATCGGCACCTATATCTGAAATGCCTATCGGCACCTATTTTTGAAATGCCTATCGGAAACTTCATCTGAAATGCCTATCAGCACCTATATTTGAAATGCCTATCGGCTTCTATATCTAAAATGCTTATCAGCACCTATTTTTGAAATGCCTATCGGAAACTACATCTGGAATGCCTATCAGCACCTATATCTGAAATGCCTATCGGCACCAATTTTTGAAATGCCTATCGGAAACTACATCTGGAATGCCTATCAGCACCTATATTTGAAATGCCTATCGGCAACCATATCTGGAATGCCTATCGGCACCTATATTTGAAATGCCTATCGGCTTCTATATCTGAAATGCCTATCGACACCTATTTTTAAAATGCTAATCGGCAACTATATCTGAAATGCCTATCGGCACCTATATCTGAAATGCCTATCGGCACCTATTTTTGAAATGCCTACCGGAAACTACATCTGAAATGCCTATCAGCACCTATATTTGAAATGCCTATCGGCAACCATATCTGAAATGCCCATCGACACCTATATTTGAAATACCTATCGGCTTCTATATCTGAAATGCCTATCGGCACCTATTTTTAAAATGCGAATCGGCAACTATATCTGAAATGCCAATCGGCACCTATATCTGAAATGCCTATCGGCACCAATTTTTGAAATGCCTATCGGAAACTACATCTGAAATGCCTATCAGCACCTATATTTGAAATGCCTATCGGCAACCACATCTGGAATGCTTATCGGCACCTATATTTGAAATGCCTATCGGCTTCTATATCTGAAATGCCTATCGGCACCTATTGTTAAAATGCCAATCGGCAACTATATCTGAAATGCCTATCGGCACCTATATCTGAAATGCCTATCGGCACCTATTTTTGAAATGCCTATCGGAAACTACATCTGAAATGCCTATCAGCACCTATATTTGAAATGCCTATCGGCAACCATATCTGGAATGCCTTTTGGCACCTATATTTGAAATGCCTATCGGCTTCAATATCTGAAATTCCTATCGGCACCTATTTTTAAAATGCCAATCGGCAACTATATCTGAAATGCCTATCGGCACCTATATCTGAAATGCCTATCGGCACTTTTTTTGAAATGCCTATCGGAAACTACATCTGAAATACCTATCAGCACCTATATTTGAAATGCCTATCTGCAACAATATCTGGAATGCCTATCGGCACCTATATTTGAAATGCCTATCGGCTTCTATATCTGAAATGCCTATCGGCAACTATTTTTAAAATGCCAATCGGCAACTATATCTGTAATGCCTATCGGCACCTATATCTGAAATGCCTATCGGCACCTGTTTTTGAAATGCCTATCGGAAACTACATCTGAAATGCCTATCAGCACTAATATTTGAAATGCCTATCGGCAACCAAATCTGAAATGCCTATCGACACCTATATTTGAAATACCTATCGGCTTCTATATCTGAAATGCCTATCGGCACCTATTTTTAAAATGCCAATCGGCAACTATATCTGAAATGCCTATCGGCACCTATATCTGAAATGCCTATCGGCACCAATTTTTGAAATGCCTATCGGAAACTACATCTGAAATGCCTATCAGCACCTATATTTGAAATGCCTATCGGCAACCATATCTGGAATGCCTATCGGCACCTATATTTGAAATGCCTATCGGCTTCTATATCTGAAATGCCTATCGGCACCTATTTTTAAAATGCCAATCGGCAACTATATCTGAAGTGCCTATCGGCACCTATATCTGAAATGCCTATCGGCACCTATTTTTGAAATGCCTATCGAAAACTACATCTGAAATGCCTATCAGCACCTATATTTGAAATGCCTATCGGCAACCACATCAGAAATGCCTATCGACACCTATATCTGAAATGCCTTTCGGCATTTATATCTGAAATGCCTATCGACACCTATATTTGAAATGCTTATCGGCACCTATATTTTAAATGCCTATCGGCAACTATATTTGATATGCCTATCGGCACCTATATCTGAAATGCCTATCGGCACCTATTTTTGAAATGCCTATCGGAAACTACATCTAAAATGCCTATCGGCACCTATTTTTAAAATGCCAATCGGTAAGTATATCTGAAATGCCTATCGGCACCTATATCTGAAATGCCTATCGGCACCTATTTTTGAAATGCCTATCGGAAACTACATCTGAAATGCCTATCAGCACCTATGTTTGAAATGCCTATCGGCAACCATATCTGAAATGCCTATCCACACCTATATTTGAAATACCTATCGGCTTCTATATCTGAAATGCCTATCGGCACCTATTTTTAAAATGCCAATCGGCATCTATATCTGAAATGCCTATCGGTACCTATATCTGAAATGCCTATCGGCACCAATTTTTGAAATGCCTATCGGAAACTACATCTGAAATGCTTATCAGCACCTATATATGAAATGCCTATCGGCAACCATATCTGGAATGCCTATCGGCACCTATATTTGAAATGCCTATTGGCTTCTATATCTGAAATGCCTATCGACACCTTTTTTTAAAATGCCAATTGGCAATTATATCTGAAATGCCTCTCGGCACCTATATCTGAAATGCCTATCGGTACCTATTTTTGAAATGCCTATCGGAAACTACATCTGAAATGCCTATCAGCACTTATATTTGAAATGCCTATCGGCAACCTATATTTGAAATGCCTATCGGCTTCTATATCTGAAATGCCTATCGGCACCTATTTTTGAAATGCCTATCGGAAACTACATCTGAAATGCCTATCAGCACCTATATTTGAAATGCCTATCGGCAACCATATCTGGAATGCCTATCGGCACCTATATTTGAAATGCCTATCGGCTTCTATATCTGAAATGCCTATCGGCACCTATTTTTAAAATGCCAATCGGCAACTATATCTGAAATGCCTATCGGCACTTATATCTGAAAAGCCTATCGGCACCTATTTTTGAAATGCCTATCGGAAACTACATCTGAAATGCCTATCAGCGCCTATATTTGAAATGCTTATCGGCAACCATATCTGGAATGCCTATCGGCGCCTATATTTGAAATGCCTTTCGGCACCTATTTTTAAAATGCCAATCGGCAACTATATCTGAAGTGCCTATCGGCACCTATATCTGAAATGCCTATCGGCACCTATTTTTGAAATGCCTATCGAAAACTACATCTGAAATGCCTATCAGCACCTATATTTGAAGTGCCTATCGGCAACCACATCAGAAATGCCTATCGACACCTATATCCGAAATGCCTTTCGGCATTAATATCTGAAATGCCTATCGACACCTATATTTGAAATGCCTATCGGCACCTATATTTTAAATGCCTATCGTCAACTATATCTGACAGGCCTATCGGCACCTATATCTGAAATGCCTATCGGCACCTATTTTTGAAATGCCTATCGGAAACTACATCTAAAATGCCTATCGGCACCTATTTTTAAAATGCCAATCGGCAACTATATCTGAAATGCCTATCGGCACCTATATCTGAAATGCCTATCGGCACCAATTTTTGAAATGCCTATCGGAAACTACATCTGAAATGCCTATCAGCACCTATATTTGAAATGCCTATCGGCAACCATATCTGGAATGCCTATCGGCACCTATATTTGAAATGCCTATTGGCTTCTATATCTGAAATGCCTATCGACACCTTTTTTTAAAATGCCATTTGGCAACTATACCTGAAATGACTATCGGCACCTATATCTGAAATGCCTATCGGCACCTATTTTTGAAATGCCTATCGGAAACTACATCCGAAATGCCTATCAGCACCTATATTTGAAATGCCTATCGGCAACCATATCTGAAATGCCTATTCACACCTATATTTGAAATACCTATCGGCTTCTATATCTGAAATGCCTATCGGCACCTATTTTTAAAATGCCAATCGGCAACTATATCTGAAATGCCTATCGGCACCTATATCTGAAATGCCTATCGGCACCAATTTTTGAAATGCCTATCGGAAACTACATCTGAAATGCCTATCAGCACCTATATTTGAAATGCCTATCCGCAACCATACCTGGAATGCCTATCGGCACCTATATTTGAAATGCCTATCGGCTTCTATATCTGAAATGCCTATCGGCACCTATTTTTAAAATGCCAATCGGCAACTATATCTGAAGTGCCTATCGGCACCTATATCTGAAATGCCTATCGGCACCTATTTTTGAAATGCCTATCAAAAACTACATCTGAAATGCCTATCAGCACCTATATTTGAAATGCCTATCGGCAACCATATCTGGAATGCCTATCGGCACCTATATTTGAAATGCCTATCGGCTTCTATATCTGAAATGCCTATCGGCACCTATTTTTAAAATGCCAATCGGCAACTATATCTGAAGTGCCTATCGGCACCTATATCTAAAATGCCTATCGACACCTATATTTGAAATGCCTATCGGCACCTATATTTTAAATGCCTATCGGCAACTATATCTGATATGCCTATCGGCACCTATATCTGAAATGCCTATCGGCACCTATTTTTGAAATGCCTATCGAAAACTACATCTGAAATGCCTATCAGCACCTATATTTGGAATGCCTATCGGCAACCATATCTGGAATGCCTATCGGCACCTATATTTGAAATGCCTATCTGCTTCTATATCTGAAATGCCTATCGGCACCTATTTTTAAAATGCCAATTGGCAACTATATCTGAAATGCCTATCGGCACCTATATCTGAAATGCCTATCGGCACCTATTTTTGAAATGCCTATCGGAAACTACATCTAAAATGCCTATCAGCACCTATATTTGAAATGCCTATCGGCAACCATATCTGGAATGCCTATCAGCACCTATATTTGAAATGCCTATCGGCTTCTATATCTGAAATGCCTATCGGCACCTATTTTAAAAATGCCAATCGGCAACTATATCTGAAACGCCTATCGGCACCTATATCTGAAATGCCTATCGGCACCTATTTTTGAAATGCCTATCGGAAACTACATCTGAAATGCCTATCAACACCTATATTTGAAATGCCTATCGGCAACCAAATCTGAAATGCCTATCGGCACCTATCTTTGAAATGCCTATCGGAAACTACATCTAAAATGCCTATCAGCACCTATATTTGAAATGCCTATCGGCAACCATATCTGGAATGCCTATCGGCACCTATATTTGAAATGCCTATCGGCTTCTATATCTGAAATGCCTCTCGGCACCTATTTTTAAAATGCCAATCGGCAACTATATCTGAAATGCCTATCGGCACCTATATCTGAAATACCTATCGGCACCAATTTTTGAAATGCCTATCGGAAAATACATCTGAAATGCCTATCAGCACCTATATTTGAAATGCCTATCGGCAATCATATCTGGAATGCTTATCGGCACCTATATTTGAAATGCCTATCGGATTCTATATCTGAAATGCCTATCGGCACCTATTTTTAAAATGCCAATCGGCACCTATATCTGAAATGCCTATCGGCACCTATATCTGAAATGCATATCGGCACCTATTTTTGAAATGCTTATCGGAAACTACATCTGAAATGCCTATCAGCACTTATATTTGAAATGCCTATCGGCAACCATATCTGGAATGCCTATCGGCACCTATATTTGAAATGCCTATCGGCAACCATATCTGGAATGCCTATCGGCACCTATATTTGAAATGCCTATCGGCTTCTATATCTGAAATTCCTATCGGCACCTATTTTTAAAATGCCAATCGGCAACTATATCTGTAATGCCTATCGGCACCTATATCTGAAATGCCTATCGGCACCTATTTTTAAAATGCCTATCGGAAATTACATCTGAAATGCCTATCAGCACCAATATTTGAAATGCCTATCGGCAACCATATCTGAAATGCCTATCGACACCTATATTTGAAATACCTATCGGCTTCTATATCTGAAATACCTATCGGCACCTATTTTAAAAATGCCAATCGGCAACTATATCTGAAATGCCTATCGGCACCTATATCTGAAATGCCTATCGGCACCAGTTTTTGAAGTGCATATCGGAAACTACATCTGAAATGCCTATCAGTACCTATATTTGAAATGCCTATCGGCAACCATATCTGGAATGCCTATCGGCACCTATATTTGAAATGCCTATCGGCTTCTATATCTGAAATGCCTATCGGCACTTATTTTTAAAATGCCAATCGGCAACTATATCTGAAATGCCTATCGGCACCTATATCTGAAATGCCTATCGGCACCTATTTTTGATATGCCAATCGGAAACTACATCTGAAATGCCTATCAGCACCTATATTTAAAATGCCTATCGGCAACCATATCTGGAATGCCTATCGGCACCTATATTTGAAATGCCTAACGGCTTCTATATCTGAAATGCCTATCGGCACCTATTTTTAAAATGCCAATCGGCAACTATATCTGAAATGCCTATCGGCACCTATATCTGAAATGCCTATCGGCACCTATTTTTGAAATGCCTATCGGAAACTACATCTGAAATGCCTATCAGCACTTATATTTGAAATGCCTATCGGCAACCATATCTGGAATGCCTATCGGCACCTATATCTTAAATGCCTATCGGCTTCTATATCTAAAATGCCTATCGGCACCTATTTTTAAAATGCCAATCGGCAACTATATCTGTAATGCCTATCGGCACCTATATCTGAAATGCTCATCGGCACCTATTTTTGAAATGCCTATCGGAAACTACATCTGAAATGCCTATCAGCAACTATATTTGAAATGCCTATCGGCAACAATATCTGGAATGCCTATCGGCACCTATACTTGAAATGCCTATCGGCAACCATATCTGGAATGCCTATCGGCACCTATATATGAAATGCCTATCGGCTTCTATATCTGAAATGCCTATCGGCACCTATTTTTAAAATGCCAATCGGCAACTATATCTGAAATGCCTATCGGCACCTATATCTGAAATGCCTATCGGCACCAATTTTTGAAATGCCTATCGGAAACTACATTTGAAATGCCTATCGGCACCTATATTTGAAATGCCTATCGGCAACCATATCTGGAAAGCCTATCGTCACCTATATTTGAAATGCCTATCGGCTTCTATATCTGAAATGCCTATCGGCACCTATTTTTAAAATGCCAATCGGCAATTATATCTAAAATGCCTATCGGCACCTATATCTGAAATGCCTATCGGCACCTATTTTTGAAATGCCTATCGGAAACTAAATCTGAAATGCCTATCAGCACCTATATTTGAAATGCCTATCGGCAAACATATCTGAAATGCCTATCGGCACCTATACTTGAAATGCCTATCGGCTTCTATATCTGAAAAGCCTATCGGCACCTATTTTTAAAATGCCAATCGGCAACTATATCTGAAGTGCCTACCGGCACCTATTTCTGAAATGCCTATCGAAAACTACATCTGAAATGCCTATCAGCACCCATATTTGAAATGCCTATCGGCAACCACATCGGAAATGCCTATCGGCACCTATATCTGAAATGCCTTTCGGCATTTATATATGAAATGCCTATCGACACCTATATTTGAAATGCCTATCGGCACCTATATTTTAAATGCCTATCGGCAACTATATCTGATATGCCTATCGGGTCCTATATATGAAATGCCTATCGGCACCTATTTTTGAAATGCCTATCGGAAACTACATCTAAAATGCCTATCGGCACCTATTTTTAAAATGCTAATCGGCAACCATATCTGAAATGCCTATCGGCACCTATATCTATAATGCCCATCGGCACCTATTTTTGAAATGCCTATCGGAAACTACATCTGAAATGCCTATCAGCACCTATATTTGAAATGCCTATCGGCTTCTATATCTGAAATGCCTATCGGCACCTATTTTTAAAATGCCAATCGGCAACTATATCTGAAATGCCTATCGGCACCTATATCTGAAATGCCTATCGGCACCTATTTTTGAAATGCCTATCGGAAACTACATCTGAAATGCCTATCAGCACCTATATTTGAAATGCCTATCGGCTTCTATATCTGAAATGCCTATCGGCACCTATTTTTAAAATGCCAATCGGCAACTATATCTGAAATGCCTATCGGCAACCATATCTGAAATGCCTATCGACACCTATATTTGAAATACCTATCGGCTTCTATATCTGAAATGCCTATCGGCACCTATTTTTAAAATGCCAATCGGCAACTATATCTGAAATGCCTATCGGCACCTATTTTTGAAATGCCTATCGGAAACTACATCTGAATTGCCTATCAGCACCAATATTTGAAATGCCTATCGGCAACCATATCTGAAATGCGTATCGACACCTATATTTGAAATACCTATCGGCTTCTATCTCAGAAATGCCTATCGGCACCTATTTTTAAAATGCCAATCGGCAACTATATCTGAAATGCCTATCGGCACCTATATCTGAAATGCCTATCGGCAATAATTTTTGAAATGCCTATCGGAAACTACATCTTAAATGCCTATCAGCACCTATATTTGAAATGCCTATCGGCCACATTATCTGGAACGCCTATCGGCACCTATATTTGAAATGCCTATCGGCTTCTATATCTGAAAAGCCTATCGGCACCTATTTTTAAAATGCCAATCGGCAACTATATCTGAAGTGCCTACCGGCACCTATATCTGAAATGCCTATCGAAAACTACATCTGAAATGCCTATCAGCACCCATATTTGAAATGCCTATCGGCAACCACATCGGAAATGCCTATCGGCACCTATTTTTAAAATGCCAATCGGCAACTATATCTGAAATGCCTATCGGCACCTATATCTGAAATGCCTATCGGCACCTATTTTTGAAATGCCTATCGGAAACTACATCTGAAATGCCTATCAGCACCTATATTTGAAATGCCTATCGGCACCTATATTTTAAATGCCTATCGGCAACTATATCTGATATGCCTATCGGCACCTATATCTGAAATGCCTATCGGCACCTATTTTTGAAATGCCTATCGGAAACTACATCTAAAACACCTATCGGCACCTTTTTTTAAAATGCCAATCGGCAACTATATCTGAAATGTCTATAGGCACCTATGTCTGAAATGCCTATCGGCACCTATTTTTGAAATGCCTATCGAAAACTACATCTGAAATGCCTATCAGCACCTATATTTTAAATGCCTATCGGCAACCATATAGGAAATGCCTATCGACACCTATATTTGAAATACCTATCGGCTTCTATATCTGAAATGCCTATCGGCACCTATTTTTAAAATGCCATACGGCAACTGTATCTGAAATGCCTATCGGCACCTATATCTGAAATGCCTATCGGCACCAATTTTTGAAATGCCTATCGGAAACTACATCTTAAATGCCTATCAGCACCTATATTTGAAATGCCTATCGGCCACATTATCTGGAATGCCTATCGGCACCTATATTTGAAATGCCTATCGGCTTCTATATCTGAAAAGCCTATCGGCACCTATTTTTAAAATGCCAATCGGCAACTATATCTGAAGTGCCTACCGGCACCTATATCTGAAATGCCTATCGAAAACTACATCTGAAATGCCTATCAGCACCCATATTTAAAATGCCTATCGGCAACCACATCGGAAATGCCTATCGGCACCTATTTTTAAAATGCCAATCGGCAACTATATCTGAAATGCCTATCGGCACCTATATCTGAAATGCCTATCGGCACCTATTTTTGAAATGCCTATCGGAAACTACATCTGAAAGGCCTATCAGCACCTATATTTAAAACGCCTATCGGCAACCATATCTGAAATGCCTATCGACACCTATATTTGAAATACTTATCGGCTTCTATATCTGAAATGCCTATCGGCACCTATTTTTAAAATGCCGATCGGTAACTATATCTGAAATGCCTATCGGCACCTATATCTGAAATGCCTATCAGCACCAATTTTTAAAATGCCTATCGGAAACTACATCTGGAATGCCTATCAGCACCTATATTTGAAATGCCTATCGGCAATCATATCTGGAATGCCTATCGGCACCTATATTTGAAATGCCTATCGGCTTCTATATCTAAAATGCCTATCGACACCTATTTTTAAAATGCCATTCGGCAACTATATCTGAAATGCCTATCGGCACCTATATCTGAAATGCCTATCGGCACCTATTTTTGAAATGCCTATCAGAAACTACATCTGAAATGCCTATCAGCACCTATATTTGAAATGCCTATCGGCAACCATATCTGACATGCCTATCGACACCTATATTTGAAATACCTATCGGCTTCTACATCTGAAATGCCTATCGGCACCTATTTTTTAAATGCCAATCGGCAACTATATCTGAAATGCCTATTGGCACCTATATCTGAAATGCCTATCGGCACCTATTTTTAAAATTCCAATCGGCAACTATATCTGAAATGCCTATCGGCACCTATATCTGAAATGCCTATCGGCACCTATTTTTGAAATGCCTCTCGGAAACTACATCTGAAATGCCTATCAGCACCTATATTTGAAATGCCTATCGGCAACCATATCTGCAATGCCTATCGGCACTTATATATAAAATGCCTATCGGCTTCTATATCTGAAATGCCTATCAGCACCTATTTTTAAAATGCCAATCGGCAACTATATCTGAAATGCCCATCGGCACCTATATCTGAAATGCCTATCGGCACCTATTTTTGAAATGCCTATCGGAAACTACATCTGAAATGCCTATCAGCACCTATATTTGAAATGCCTATCGGCAACCATATCTGGAATGCCTATCGGCACCTATATTTGAAATGCCTATCGGCTTCTATATCTGAAATGCCTATCGGCACCTATTTTTAAAATGCCAATCGGCAACTATATCTGAAGTGCCTATCGGCACCTATATCTGAAATGCCTATCGCACCTATTTTTGAAATGCCTAACGAAAACTACATCCGAAATGCCTATCAGCACCTATATTTGAAATGCCTATCGGCAACCACATCAGAAATGCCTATCGGCACCCATATCTGAAATGCCTATCGACACCTATATTTGAAATGCCTATCGGCACCTATATTTCAAATGCCTATCGGCAACTATATCTGATATGCCTATCGGCACCTATATCTGAAATGCCTATCGGCACCTATTTTTAAAATGCTAATCGGCAACTATATCTGAAATGTCTATAGGCACCTATGTCTGAAATGCCTTTCGGCACCTATTTTTGAAATGCCTATCGGAAACTACATCTGAAATGCCTATCAGCACCTATATTTTAAATGCCTATCGGCAACCATATAGGAAATGCCTATCGACACCTATATTTGAAATACCTATCCGCTTCTATATCTGAAATGCCTATCGGCACCTATTTTTAAAATGCCATACGGCAACTATATCTGAAATGCCTATCGGCACCTATATCTGAAATGCCTATCGGCACCAATTTTTTAAATGCCTATCGGAAACTACATCTTAAATGCCTATCAGCACCTATATTTGAAATGCCTATCGGCCACCATATCTGGAATGCCTATCGGCACCTCTATTTGAAATGCCTATCGGCTTCTATATCTGAAATGCCTATCGACACCTATTTTTAAAATGCCAATTTACAACTATATCTGAAATACCTATCGGCACCTATATCTAAAATGCCTATCGGTACCTATTTTTGAAATGCCTATTGGAAACTACATCTAAAATGCCTATCAGCACTTATATTTGAAATGCCTATCGGCAACCATATCTGGAATGCCTATCGGCACCTATATTTGAAATGCCTATCGGCTTCTATATCTGAAATGCCTATCGGCACCTATTTTAAAAATGCCAATCGGCAACTATATCTTAAATGCCTATCGTCACCTATACCTGAAATGCCTATCGGCATCAATTTTTGAAATGCCTATCGGAAACTACATCTAAAATGCCTATCAGCACCTATATTTGAAATGCCTATCGGCAACCATATCTGTAATGCCTATCGGCACCTATATTTGAAATGCCTATCGGCTTCTATATCTGAAATGCCTATCGGCACCTATTTTTAAAATGCCACTTGGCAACTATATCGGAAATGCCTAGCGTCACCTATACCTGAAATGCCTATCGGCACCTATTTTTGAAATGCCTATCGGAAACTACATCTGAAATGCCTATCAGCACCTATATTTGAAATGCCTATCGGCAACCATATCTGGAATGCCTATCGGCACCTATATTTGAAATGCCTATCGGCACCTATTTTTAAAATGCCAATCGGCAACTATATCTGAAATGCCTATCGGCACCTATATCTGAAATGCCTATCGGCACCTATTTTTGAAATGCCTATCGGAAACTACATCTGAAATGCCTATCAGCACCTATATTTGAAATGCCTATCGGCTTCTATATCTGAAATGCCTATCGGCACCTATTTTTAAAATGCCAATCGGCAACTATATCTGAATTGCCTATCGGCAACCATATCTGAAATGCCTATCGACACCTATATTTGAAATACCTATCGGCTTCTATATCTGAAATGCCTATCGGCACCTATTTTTAAAATGCTAATCGGCAACTATATCTGAAATGCCTATCGGCACCTATTTTTGAAATGCCTATCGGAAACTACATCTGAATTGCCTATCAGCACCAATATTTGAAATGCCTATCGGCACCTATTTTTAAAATGCCATACGGCAACTATATTTGAAATGCCTATCGGCACCTATATCTGAAATGCCTATCGGCACCAATTTTTGAAATGCCTATCGGAAACTACATCTTAAATGACTATCAGCACCTATATTTGAAATGCCTATCGGCCACATTATCTGGAATGCCTATCGGCACCTATATTTGAAATGCCTATCGGCTTCTATATCTGAAATGCCTATCGACACCTATTTTTAAAATGCCAATTGGCAACTATATCTGAAATACCTATCGGCACCTATATCTGAAATGCCTATCGGTACCTATTTTTGAAATGCCTATCGGAAACTACATCTAAAATGCCTATCAGCACCTATATTTGAAATGCCTATCGGCAACCATATCTGTAATGCCTATCGGCACCTATATTTGAAATGCCTATCGGCTTCAATATCTGAAATGCCTATCGGCACCTATTTTTAAAATGCCAATTGGCAACTATATCGGAAATGCCTATCGTCACCTATACCTGAAATGCCTATCGGCACCTATTTTTGAAATGCCTATCGGCACCTATTTTTAAAATGCCAATCGGCAACTATATCTGAAATGCCTATCGGCACCTATATCTGAAATGCCTATCGGCACCTATTTTTGAAATGCCTATCGGAAACTACATCTGAAATGCCTATCAGCACCTATATTTAAAACGCCTATCGGCAACCATATCTGAAATGCCTATCGACACCTATATTTGAAATACTTATCGGCTTCTATATCTGAAATGCCTATCGGCACCTATTTTTAAAATGCCGATCGGTAACAATATCTGAAATGCCTATCGGCACCTATATCTGAAATGCCTATCAGCACCAATTTTTAAAATGCCTATCGGAAACTACATCTGGAATGCCTATCAGCACCTATATTTGAAATGCCTATCGGCAATCATATCTGGAATGCCTATCGGCACCTATATTTGAAATGCCTATCGGCTTCTATATCTGAAATGCCTATCGACACCTATTTTTAAAATGCCAATCGGCAACTATATCTGAAATGCCTATCGGCACCTATATCTGAAATGCCTATCGGCACCTATTTTTGAAATGCCTATCAGAAACTACATCTGAAATGCCTATCAGCACCTATATTTGAAATGCCTATCGGCAACCATATCTGACATGCCTATCGACACCTATATTTGAAATACCTATCGGCTTCTACATCTGAAATGCCTATCGGCACCTATTTTTTAAATGCCAATCGGCAACTATATCTGAAATGCCTATTGGCACCTATATCTGAAATGCCTATCGGCACCTATTTTTAAAATTCCAATCGGCAACTATATCTGAAATGCCTATCGGCACCTATATCTAAAATGCCTATCGGCACCTATTTTTGAAATGCCTCTCGGAAACTACATCTGAAATGCCTATCAGCACTTATATTTGAAATGCCTATCGGCAACCATATCTGCAATGCCTATCGGCACTTATATATAAAATGCCTATCGGCTTCTATATCTGAAATGCCTATCAGCACCTATTTTAAAATGCCAATTGGCAACTATATCTGAAATGCCCATCGGCACCTATATCTGAAATGCCTATCGGCACCTATTTTTGAAATGCCTATCGGAAACTACATCTGAAATGCCTATCAGCACCTATATTTGAAATGCCTATCGGCAACCATATCTGGAATGCCTATCGGCACCTATATTTGAAATGCCTATCGGCTTCTATATCTGAAATGCCTATCGGCACCTATTTTTAAAATGCCAATCGGCAACTATATCTGAAGTGCCTATCGGCACCTATATCTGAAATGCCTATCGCACCTATTTTTGAAATGCCTAACGAAAACTACATCCGAAATGCCTATCAGCACCTATATTTGAAATGCCTATCGGCAACCACATCAGAAATGCCTATCGGCACCCATATCTGAAATGCCTATCGACACCTATATTTGAAATGCCTATCGGCACCTATATTTCAAATGCCTATCGGCAACTATATCTGATATGCCTATCGGCACCTATATCTGAAATGCCTATCGGCACCTATTTTTAAAATGCCTATCGGAAACTACATCTAAAACGCCTATCGGCACCTATTTTTAAAATGCTAATCGGCAACTATATCTGAAATGTCTATAGGCACCTATGTCTGAAATGCCTTTCGGCACCTATTTTTGAAATGCCTATCGGAAACTACATCTGAAATGCCTATCAGCACCTATATTTTAAATGCCTATCGGCAACCATATAGGAAATGCCTGTCGACACCTATATTTGAAATACCTATCCGCTTCTATATCTGAAATGCCTATCGGCACCTATTTTTAAAATGCCATACGGCAACTATATCTAAAATGCCTATCGGCACCTATATCTGAAATACCTATCGGCACCAATTTTTTAAATGCCTATCGGAAACTACATCTTAAATGCCTATCAGCACCTATATTTGAAATGCCTATCGGCCACCATATCTGGAATGCCTATCGGCACCTCTATTTGAAATGCCTATCGGCTTCTATATCTGAAATGCCTATCGACACCTATTTTTAAAATGCCAATTGGCAACTATATCTGAAATACCTATCGGCACCTATATCTAAAATGCCTATCGGTACCTATTTTTGAAATGCCTAATGGAAACTACATCTAAAATGCCTATCAGCACTTATATTTGAAATGCCTATCGGCAACCATATCTGGAATGCCTATCGGCACCTATATTTGAAATGCCTATCGGCTTCTATATCTGAAATGCCTATCGGCACCTATTTTTAAAATGCCAATCGGTAACTATATCTGAAATGCCTATCGGCACCTATATCTGAAATGCCTATCAGCACCAATTTTTAAAATGCCTATCGGAAACTACATCTGGAATGCCTATCAGCACCTATATTTGAAATGCCTATCGGCAACCATATCTGGAATGCCTATCGGCACCTATATTTGAAATGCCTATCGGCTTCTATATCTGAAATGCCTATCGACACCTATTTTTAAAATGCCAATCGGCAACTATACCTGAAATGCCTATCGGCACCTATATCTGAAATGCCTATCGGCACCTATTTTTGAAATGCCTATCGGAAACTACATCTGAAATGCCTATCAGCACCTATATTTGAAATGCCTATCGGCTTCTATATCTAAAATGCTTATCGGCACCTATTTTTGAAATGCCTATCGGAAACTACATCTGGAATGCCTATCAGCACCTATATCTGAAATGCCTATCGGCACCAATTTTTGAAATGCCTATCGGAAACTACATCTGGAATGCCTATCAGCACCTATAACTGAAATGCCTATCGGCAACCATATCTGGAATGCCTATCGGCACCTATATTTGAAATGCCTACCGGCTTCTATATCTGAAATGCCTATCGACACCTATTTTTAAAATGCTAATCGGCAACTATATCTGAAATGCCTATCGGCACCTATATATGAAATGCCTATCGGCACCTATTTTTGAAATGCCTACCGGAAACTACATCTGAAATGCCTATCAGCACCTATATTTGAAATGCCTATCGGCAACCATATCTGAAATGCCCATCGACACCTATATTTGAAATACCTATCGGCTTCTATATCTGAAATGCCTATCGGCACCTATTTTTAAAATGCCAATCGGCAACTATATCTGAAATGCCTATCGGCACCTATATCTGAAATGCCTATCGGCACCAATTTTTGAAATCCCTATCGGAAACTACATCTGAAATGCCTATCAGCACCTATATTAGAAATGCCTATCGGCAACCATATCTGGAATGCCTTTTGGCACCTATATTTGAAATGCCTATCGGCTTCTATATCTGAAATTCCTATCGGCACCTATTTTTTAAATGCCAATCGGCAACTATATCTGAAATGCCTATCGGCACCAATTTTTGAAATGCCTATCGGAAACTACATCTGAAATGCCTATCAGCACCTATAATTGAAATGCCAATCGGCAACCATATCTGGAATGCCTATCGGCACCTATATTTGAAATGCCTATCGGCTTCTATATCTGAAATGCCTATCGGCACCTATTTTTAAAATGCCAATCGGCAACTATATCTGAAGTGCCTATCGGCACCTATATCTGAAATGCCTATCGGCACCTATTTTTGAAATGCCTATCGAAAACTACATCTGAAATGCCTATCAGCACCTATATTTGAAATGCCTATCGGCAACCACATCAGAAATGCCTATCGACACCTATATCTGAAATGCCTTTCGGCATTTATATCTGAAATGCCTATCGACACCTATATTTGAAATGCTTATCGGCACCTATATTTTAACTGCCTATCGGCAACTATATTTGATATGCCTATCGGCACCTATATCTGAAATGCCTATCGGCACCTATTTTTGAAATGCCTATCGGAAACTACATCTAAAATGCCTATCGGCACCTATTTTTAAAATGCCAATCGGTAAGTATATCTAAAATGCCTATCGGCACCTATATCTGAAATGCCTATAGGCACCTATTTTTGAAATGCCTATCGGAAACTACATCTGAAATTCCTATCAGCACCTATATTTGAAATGCCTATCGGCAACCATATCTGAAATGCCTATCCACACCTATATTTGAAATACCTATCGGCTTCTATATCTGAAATGCCTATCGGCACCTATTTTTAAAATGCCAATCGGCAACTATATCTGAAATGCCTATCGGTACCTATATCTGAAATGCCTATCGGCACCAATTTTTGAAATGCCTATCGGAAACTACATCTGAAATGCTTATCAGCACCTATATTTGAAATGCCTATCGGCAACCATATCTGGAATGCCTATCGGCACCTATATTTGAAATGCCTATTGGCTTCTATATCTGAAATGCCTATCGACACCTTTTTTTAAAATGCCAATTGGCAACTATATCTGAAATGCCTCTCGGCACCTATATCTGAAATGCCTATCGGTACTTATTTTTGAAATGCCTATCGGAAACTACATCTGAAATGCCTATCAGCACTTATATTTGAAATGCCTATCGGCAACCATATCTGGAATGCCTATCGGCACCTATATTTGAAATGCCTATCGGCTTCTATATTTCAAATGCCTATTGGCACCTATTTTTAAAATGCTAATCGGCAACTATATCTGAAATGCCTATCGGCACCTATATCTGAAATGCCTATCGGCACCTATTTTTGAAATGCCTTTCGGAAACAACATCTGAAATGCCTATCTGCTTCTATATTTGAAATGCCTATCGGCAACCATATCTGAAATGCCTATCGACACCTATATTTGAAATACCTATCGGCTTCTATATCTGAAATGCCTATCGGCACCTGTTTTTAAAATCCAATCGGCAACTATATCTGAAATGCCTATCGGCAATTATATCTGAAATGCCTATCGGCATTAATTTTTGAAATGCCTATCGGAAACTACATCTAAAATGCCTATCAGCACCTATATTTGAAATTTTTATTGGCAACCATATCTGGAATGCCTATCGGCAACTATATTTGAAATGCCTATCGGCTTCTATATCTGAAATGCCTATCGGCACCTATTTTTAAAATGCCAATTGGCAACTATACCTGAAATGACTATCGGCACCTATATCTGAAATGCCTATCGGCACCTATTTTTGAAATGCCTATCGGAAACTACATCTGAAATGCCTATCAGCACCTATATTTGAAATGCCTATCGGCAACCATATCTGGAATGCCTATCGGCACCTATATTTGAAATGCCTATCGGCTTCTATATCTGAAATGCCTATCGGCACCTATTTTTAAAATGCCAATCGGCAACTATATCTGAAATGCCTATAGGCACTTATATCTGAAAAGCCTATCGGCACCTATTTTTGAAATGCCTATCGGAAACTACATCTGAAATGCCTATCAGAACCTATATTTGAAATGCTTATCGGCAACCATATCTGGAATGCCTATCGGCGCCTATATTTGAAATGCCTATCGGCACCTATTTTTAAAATGCCAATCGGCAACTATATCTGAAGTGCCTATCGGCACCTATATCTGAAATGCCTATCGGCACATATTTTTGAAATGCCTATCGAAAACTACATCTGAAATGCCTATCAGCACCTATATTCGAAGTGCCTATCGGCAACCACATCAGAAATGCCTATCGACACCTATATCCGAAATGCCTTTCGGCATTAATATCTGAAATGCCTATCGACACCTATATTTGAAATGCCTATCGGCACCTATATTTTAAATGCCTATCGGCAACTATATCTGACAGGCCTATCGGCACCTATATCTGAAATGCCTATCGGCACCTATTTTTGAAATGCCTATCGGAAACTACATCTAAAATGCCTATCGGCACCTATTTTTAAAATGCCAATCGGCAACTATATCTGAAATGCCTATCGGCACCTATATCTGAAATGCCTATCGGCACCAATTTTTGAAATGCCTATCGGAAACAACATCGGAAATGCCTATCAGCACCTATATTTGAAATGCCTATCGGCAACCATATCTGGAATGCCTATCGGCACCTATATTTGAAATGCCTATTGGCTTCTATATCTGAAATGCCTATCGACACCTTTTTTTAAAATGCCATTTGGCAACTATACCTGAAATGACTATCGGCACCTATATCTGAAATGCCTATCGGCACCTATTTTTGAAATGCCTATCGGAAACTACATCTGAAATGCCTATCAGCACCTATATTTGAAATGCCTATCGGCAACCATATCTGAAATGCCTATCCACACCTATATTTGAAATACCTATCGGCTTCTCTATCTGAAATGCCTATCGGCACCTATTTTTAAAATGCCAATCGGCAACTATATCTGAAATGCCTATCGGCACCTATATCTGAAATGCCTATCGGAACCAATTTTTGAAATGCCTATCGGCACCTATATTTTAAATGCCTATCGGAAACTACATCTGAAATGCCTATCAGCACTTATTTTTGAAATGCCTATCGGCAACCATATCTGGAATGCCTATCGACACTTATATTTGAAATGCCTATCGGCTTCTATATCTTAAATGCCTATTGGCACCTATTTTTAAAATGCTAATCGGCACCTATATCTGAAATGCCTATCGGCACCTATTTTTGAAATGCCTATCGGAAACTACATCTGAAATGCCTTTTAGCACCTATATTTGAAATGCCTATCGGCAACCATATCTGGAATGCCTATCGGCACCTATATTTGAAATGCCTATCGGCTTCTATATCTGAAATGCCTATCGGCACCTATTTTTAAAATGCTAATCGGCAACTTTATCTGAAGTGCCTATCGGCACCTATATCTGAAATGCCTATCGGCACCTATTTTTGAAATGCCTATCAAAAACTACATCTGAAATGCCTATCAGCACCTATATTTGAAATGCCTATCGGCAACCATATCTGGAATGCCTATCGGCACCTATATTTGAAATGCCTATCGGCTTCTATATCTGAAATGCCTATCGGCACCTATTTTTAAAATGCCAATCGGCAACTATAACTGAAGTGCCTATCGGCACCTATATCTGAAATGCCTATCGACACCTATATTTGAAATGCCTATCGGCACCTATATTTTAAATGCCTATCGGAAACTACATCTGAAATGCCTTTCAGCACCTATATTTGAAAAGCCTATCGGCAACCATATCTGGAATGCCTATCGGCACCTATATTTGAAATGCCTATCGGCTTCTATATCTGAAATGCCTATCGACACCTATTTTTAAAATGCCAATCGGCAACTATACCTGAAATGCCTATCGGCACCTATATCTGAAATGCCTATCGGCACCTATTTTTGAAATGCCTATCGGAAACTACATCTGAAATGCCTATCAGCACTTATTTTTGAAATGCCTATCGGCAACCATATCTGGAATGCCTATCGACACTTATATTTGAAATGCCTATCGGCTTCTATATCTGAAATGCCTATTGGCACCTATTTTTAAAATGCTAATCGGCACCTATATCTGAAATGCCTATCGGCACCTATTTTTGAAATGCCTATCGGAAACTACATCTGAAATGCCTTTCAGCACCTATATTTGAAATGCCTATCGGCAACCATATCTGGAATGCCTATCGGCACCTATATTTGAAATGCCTATCGGCTTCTATATCTGAAATGCCTATCGGCACCTATTTTTAAAATGCCAATCGGCAACTATATCTGAAGTGCCTATCGGCACCTATATCTGAAATGCCTATCGGCACGTATTTTTGAAATGCCTATCAAAAACTACATCTGAAATGCCTATCAGCATTTGTATTTGAAATGCCTATCGGCAACCATATCTGGAATGCCTATCGGCACCTATATTTGAAATGCCTATCGGCTTCAATATCTGAAATGCCTATCGGCACCTATTTTTAAAATGCCAATCGGCAACTATATCTGAAGTGCCTATCGGCACCTATATCTAAAATGCCTATCGACACCTATATTTGAAATGCCTATCGGCACCTATATTTTAAATGCCTATCGGCACCTATATCTGATATGCCTATCGGCACCTATATCTGAAATGCCTGTCGGCACCTATTTCTGAAATGCCTATCGGAAACTACATCTAAAATGCCTATCGGCACCTATTTTTAAAATGCCAATCGGCAACTCTATCTGAAATGCCTATCGGCACCTATTTTTGAAATGCCTATCGGTAACTACATCTCAGATGCCTATCAGCACCTATATTTGAAATGCCTATCGGCAACCATACCTGAAATGCCTATCGACACCTATATTTGAAAAACCTATCGGCTTCTATATCTGAAATGCCTATCGGCAGCTATTTTTAAAATGCCAATCGGCAACTATATCTGAAATGCCTATCGGCACCTATATCTGAAATGCCTATCGGCACCAATTTTTGAAATGCCTATCGGAAACTACATCTGAAATGCCTATTAGCACCTATATTTGAAATCCCTATCGGCAACCATATCTGGAATGCCTATCGGCACCTATATTTGAAATGCCTATCGGCTTCTATATCGGAAATGCCTATCGACACCTATTTTTAAAATGCCAATTGGCAACTATATCTGAAATGCCTATCGGCACCTATATCTGAAATGCCTATCGGTACCTATTTTTGAAATGCCTATCGGAAACTACATCTGAAATGTCTATCAGCACTTATACTTGAAATGCCTATCGGCAACCATATCTGGAATGCCTAAGGCACCTATATTTGAAATGCCTATCGGCTTCTATATCTGAAGCCTATCGGCACCTATTTTTAAAATGCCAATCGGCAACTATATCTGAAATGCCTATCGGCACCAATATCTGAAATGCCTATCGGCACCTGTTTTTAAAATGCCAATCGGCAACTATATCTGAAATGCCTATCGGCACCTATATCTAAAATGCCTATCGGCATCAATTTTTGAAATGCCTATCGGAAACTACATCTAAAATGCCTATCAGCACCTATATTTGAAATGCCTATCGGCAACCATATCTGGAATGCCTATGGGCACCTATATTTGAAATGCCTATCGGCTTCTATATCTGAAATGCCTATCGACAACTATTTTTAAAATGCCAGTCGGCGCCTATATCTGAAATGCCTATCGGCACCAATTTTTGAAATGCCTATCGGAAACTACATCTTAAATGCCTATCAGCACCTATATTTGAAATGCCTATCGGCCACCATATCTGGAATTCCTATCGGCACCTATATTTGAAATGCCTATCGGCTTCTAAATCTGAAATGCCTATCGACACCTATTTTTAAAATGCCAATTGGCAACTATATCTGAAATACCTATCGGTACCTATATCTGAAATGCCTATCGGTACCTATTTTTGAATGCCTATCGGAAACTACATCTGAAATGCCTATCAGCACTTATATTTGAAATGCCTATCGGCAACTATATTGGAATGCCTATCGGCACCTATATTTGAAATGCCTATCGGCTTCTATATCTGAAATGCCTAACGGCACCTATTTTTAAAATGCCAATCGGCAACTATATCTGAAATGCCTATCGTCACCTATACCTGAAATGCCTATCGGCATCAATTTTTGAAATGCCTATCGGAAACTACATCTAAAATGCCTATCAGCACCTATATTTGAAATGCCTATCGGCAACCATATCTGTAATGCCTATCGGCACCTATATTTGAAATGCCTATCGGCTTCTATATCTGAAATGCCTATCGGCACCTATTTTTAAAATGCCAATCGGCATCTATATCTGAAATGCCTATCGGCACCTATATCTGAAATGCCTATCGGCACCTATTTTTGAAATGCCTATCGGAAACTACATCTGAAATGCCTATTAGCACCTATATTTGAAATGCCTATCGGCAACCATATCTGGAATGCCTTTTGGCACCTATATTTGAAATGCATATCGGCTTCTATATCTGAAATTCCTATCGGCACCTATTTTTAAAATGCCAATCGGCAACTATATCTAAAATGCCTATCGGCACCTATATCTGAAATGCCTATCGGCACTTTTTTTGAAATGCCTATCGGAAACTACATCTGAAATACCTATCAGAACCTATATTTGAAATGCCTATCTGCAACCATATCTGGAATGCCTATCGGCACCTATATTTGAAATGCCTATCGGCTTCTATATCTGAAATGCCTATCGGCAACTATTTTTAAAATGCCAATCGGCAACTATATCTGTAATGCCTATCGGCACCTATATCTGAAATGCCTATCGGCACCTGTTTTTGAAATGCCTATCGGAAACTACATCTGAAATACCTATCAGCACCTATATTTGAAATGCCTATCTGCAACCATATCTGAAAAGCCTATCGACACCTATATTTGAAATACCTATCGGCTTCTATATCTGAAATGCCTATCGGCACCTATTTTTAAAATGCCAATCGGCAACTATATCTGAAATGCCTATCGGCACCTATATCTGAAATGCCTATCGGCACCAATTTTTGAAATGCCTATCGGAAACTACATCTGAAATGCCTATCAGCACCTATATTTGAAATGCCTATCGGCAACCATATCTGGAATGCCTATCGGCACCTATATTTGAAATGCCTATCGGCTTCTATATCTGAAATGCCTATCGGCACCTATTTTTAAAATGCCAATCGGCAACTATATCTGAAGTGCCTATCGGCACCTATATCTGATATGCCTATCGGCAGCTATTTTTGAAATGCCTATCGAAAACTACATCTGAAATGCCTATCAGCACCTATATTTGAAATGCCTATCGGCAACCACATCAGAAATGCCTATCGACACCTATATCTGAAATGCCTTTCGGCATTTATAACTGAAATGCCTATCGACACCTATATTTGAAATGCTTATCGGCACCTATATTTTAAATGCCTATCGGCAACTATATTTGATATGCCTATCGGCACCTATATCTGAAATGCCTATCGGCACCTATTTTTGAAATGCCTATCGGAAACTACATCTAAAATGCCTATCGGCACCTATTTTTAAAATGCCAATCGGTAAGTATATCTGAAATGCCTATCGGCACCTATATCTGAAATGCCTATTGGCACCTATTTTTGAAATGCCTATCGGAAACTACATCTGAAATGCCTATCAGCACCTATATTTGAAATGCCTATCGGCAACCATATCTGGAATGCCTATCGGCACCTATATTTGAAATGCCTATCGGCTTCTATATCTGAAATGCCTATCGGCACCTATGTTTAAAATGCCAATCGGCAACTATATCTGAAGTGCCTATCGGCACCTATATCTGAAATGCCTATCGCACCTATTTTTGAAATGCCTAACGAAAACTACATCCGAAATACCTATCAGCACCTATATTTGAAATGCCTATCGGCAACCACATCATAAATGCCTATCGGCACCCATATCTGAAATGCCTTTCGGCATTTATTTCTGAAATGCCTTTCGGCATTTATATCTGAAATGCCTTTCGGCATTTATATCTGAAATGCCTATCGACACCTATATTTGAAATGCCTATCGGCACCTATATTTAAAATGCCTATCGGCAACTATATCTGATATGCCTATCGGCACCTATATCTAAAATGCCTATCGGCACCTATTTTTGAAATGCCTATCGGAAACTACATCTAAAACACCTATCGGCACCTTTTTTTAAAATGCCAATCGGCAACTATATCTGAAATGTCTATAGGCACCTATGTCCGAAATGCCTATCGGCACCTATTTTTGAAATGCCTATCGGAAACTACATCTGAAATGCCTATCAGCACCTATATTTTAATTGCCTATCGGCAACCATATAGGAAATGCCTATCGACACCTATATTGGAAATACCTATCGGCTTCTATATCTGAAATGCCTATCGGCACCTATTTTTAAAATGCCATACGGCAACTATATCTGAAATGCCTATCGGCACCTATATCTGAAATGCCTATCGGCACCAATTTTTGAAATGCCTATCGGAAACTACATCTTAAATGCCTATCAGCACCTATATTTGAAATGCCTATCGGCCACATTATCTGGAATGCCTATCGGCACCTATATTTGAAATGCCTATCGGCTTCTATATCTGAAATGCCTATCGACACCTATTTTTAAAATGCCAATTGGAAACTATATCTGAAATACCTATCGGCACCTATATCTGAAATGCCTATCGGTACCTATTTTTGAAATGCCTATCGGAAACTACATCTAAAATGCCTATCAGCACCTATATTTGAAATGCCTATCGGCAAACATATCTGTAATGCCTATCGGCACCTATATTTGAAATGCCTATCGGCTTCAATATCTGAAATGCCTATCGGCACCTATTTTTAAAATGCCAATTGGCAACTATATCGGAAATGCCTATCGTCACCTATACCTGAAATGCCTATCGGCACCTATTTTTGAAATGCCTATCGGCACCTATTTTTAAAATGCCAATCGGCAACTATATCTGAAATGCCTATCGGCACCTATATCTGAAATGCCTATCGGCACCTATTTTTGAAATGCCTATCGGAAACTACATCTGAAATGCCTATCAGCACCTATATTTAAAACGCCTATCGGCAACCATATCTGAAATGCCTATCGACACCTATATTTGAAATACTTATCGGCTTCTATATCTGAAATGCCTATCGGCACCTATTTTTAAAATGCCAATCGGTAACTATATCTAAAATGCCTATCGGCACCTATATCTGAAATGCCTATCAGCACCAATTTTTAAAATGCCTATCGGAAACTACATCTGGAATGCCTATCAGCACCTATATTTGAAATGCCTATCAGCAATCATATCTGGAATGCCTATCGGCACCTATATTTGAAATGCCTATCGGCTTCTATATCTGAAATGCCTATCGACACCTATTTTTAAAATGCCAATCGGCAACTATATCTGAAATGCCTATCGGCACCTATATCTGAAATGCCTATCGGCACCTATTTTTAAAATTCCAATCGGCAACTATATCTGAAATGCCTATCGGCACCTATATCTGAAATGCCTATCAGCACCTATATTTGAAATGCCTATCGGCAACCATATCTGACATGCCTATCGACACCTATATTTGAAATACCTATCGGCTTCTACATCTGAAATGCCTATCGGCACCTATTTTTTAAATGCCAATCGGCAACTATATCTGAAATGCCTATTGGCACCTATATCTGAAATGCCTATCGGCACCTATTTTTAAAATTCCAATCGGCAACTATATCTGAAATGCCTATCGGCACCTATATCTGAAATGCCTATCGGCACCTATTTTTGAAATGCCTCTGGGAAACTACATCTGAAATGCCTATCAGCACCTATATTTGAAATGCCTATCGGCAACCATATCTGCAATGCCTATCGGCACTTATATATAAAATGCCTATCGGCTTCTATATCTGAAATGCCTATCAGCACCTATTTTTAAAATGCCAATCGGCAACTATATCTGAAATGCCCATCGGCACCTATATCTGAAATGCCTATCGGCACCTATTTTTGAAATGCCTATCGGAAACTACATCTGAAATGCCTATCAGCACCTATATTTGAAATGCCTATCGGCAACCATATGTGGAATGCCTATCGGCACCTATATTTGAAATGCCTATCGGCTTCTATATCTGAAATGCCTATCGGCACCTATTTTTAAAATGCCAATCGGCAACTATATCTGAAATGCCTATCGGCACCTATATCTGAAATGCCTATCGCACCTATTTTTGAAATGCCTAACGAAAACTACATCCGAAATGCCTATCAGCACCTATATTTGAAATGCCTATCGGCAACCACATCAGAAATGCCTATCGGCACCCATATCTGAAATGCCTATCGGCACCTATATCTGAAATGCCTATCGGCACCTATTTTTGAAATGCCTCTGGGAAACTACATCTGAAATGCCTATCAGCACCTATATTTGAAATGCCTATCGGCAACCATATCTGGAATGCCTATCGGCACCTATATTTGAAATGCCTATCGGCTTCTATATCTGAGATGCCTATCGGCACCTATTTTTAAAATGCCAATCGGCAACTATATCTGAAATGCCTACCGGCACCTATATCTGAAATGCCATTCGGCACCTATTTTTGAAATGCCTATCGGAAACTACATCTGAAATGCCTATCAGCACCTATATTTGAAATGCCTATCGGCAACCATATCTGGAATGCCTATCGGCACCTATATTTGAAATGCCTATCGGCTTCTATATCTGAAATGCCTATCGGCACCTATTTTTAAAATGCCAATCGGCAACTATATCTGAAGTGCCTATCGGCACCTATATCTGAAATGCCTATCGCACCTATTTTTGAAATGCCTAACGAAAACTACATCCGAAATGCCTATCAGCACCTATATTTGAAATGCCTATCGGCAACCACATCAGAAATGCCTATCGGCACCCATATCTGAAATGCCTATCGACACCTATATTTGAAATGCCTATCGGTACCTATATTTTAAATGCCTATCGGCAACTATATCTGATTTGCCTATCGGCACCTATATCTGAAATGCCTATCGGCACCTATTTTTGAAATGCCTATCGGAAACTACATCTAAAACGCCTATCGGCACCTATTTTTAAAATGCTAATCGGCAACTATATCTGAAATGTCTATAGGCACCTATGTCTGAAATGCCTTTCGGCACCTATTTTTGAAATGCCTATCGGAAACTACATCTGAAATGCCTATCAGCACCTATATTTTAAATGCCTATCAGCAACCATATAGGAAATGCCTATCGACACCTATATTTGAAATACCTATCCGCTTCTATATCTGAAATGCCTATCGGCACCTATTTTTAAAATGCCATACGGCAACTATATCTGAAATGCCTATCGGCACCTATATCTGAAATGCCTATCGGCACCAATTTTTTAAATGCTTATCGGAAACTACATCTTAAATGCCTATCAGCACCTATATTTGAAATGCCTATCGGCCACCATATCTGGAATGCCTATCGGCACCTCTATTTGAAATGCCTATCGGCTTCTATATCTGAAATGCCTATCGACACCTTTTTTTTAAAATGCCAATTGGCAACTATATCTGAAATACCTATCGGCACCTATATCTAAAATGCCTATCGGTACCTATTTTTGAAATGCCTATTGGAAACTACATCTAAAATGCCTATCAGCACTTATATTTGAAATGCCTATCGGCAACCATATCTGGAATGCCTATCGGCACCTATATTTGAAATGCCTATCGGCTTCTATATCTGAAATGCCTATCGGCACCTATTTTAAAAATGCCAATCGGCAACTATATCTTAAATGCCTATCGTCACCTATACCTGAAATGCCTATCGGCATCAATTTTTGAAATGCCTATCGAAACTACATCTAAAATGCCTATCAGCACCTATATTTGAAATGCCTATCGGCAACCATATCTGTAATGCCTATCGGCACCTATATTTGAAATGCCTATCGGCTTCTATATCTGAAATGCCTATCGGCACCTATTTTTAAAATGCCACTTGGCAACTATATCGGAAATGCCTATCGTCACCTATACCTGAAATGCCTATCGGCACCTATTTTTGTAATGCCTATCGGAAACTACATCTGAAATGCCTATCAGCACCTATATTTGAAATGCCTATCGGCAACCATATCTGGAATGCCTATCGGCACCTATATTTGAAATGCCTATCGGCACCTATTTTTAAAATGCCAATCGGCAACTATATCTGAAATGCCTATCGGCACCTATTTTTGAAATGCCTATCGGAAACTACATCTGAAATGCCTATCAGCACCTATATTTGAAACGCCTATCGGCAACCATATCTGAAATGCCTATCGACACCTATATTTGAAATACCTATCGGCTTCTATATCTGAAATGCCTATCGGCACCTATTTTTAAAATGCCAATCGGTAACTATATCTGAAATGCCTATCGGCACCTATATCTGAAATGCCTATCAGCACCAATTTTTAAAGTGCCTATCGGAAACTACATCTGGAATGCCTATCAGCACCTATATTTGAAATGCCTATCGGCAACCATATCTGGAATGCCTATCGGCACCTATATTTGAAATGCCTATCGGCTTCTATATCTGAAATGCCTATCGACACCTATTTTTAAAATACCAATCGGCAACTATACCTGAAATGCCTATCGGCACCTATATCTGAAATGCCTATCGGCACCTATTTTTGAAATGCCTATCGGAAACTACATCTGAAATGCCTATCAGCACCTATATTTGAAATGCCTATCGGCAACCATATCTGAAATGCCTATCGACACATATATTTGAAATACCTATCGGCTTCTATATCTGAAATGCCTATCGGCACCTATTTTTAAAATGCCAATCGGCAACTATATCTGAAATGCCTATCGGCACCTATATATGAAATGTGTATCGGCACCTATTTTTGAAATGCCTATCGGAAACTACATCTGAAATGCCTATCAGCACCTATATTTGAAATGCCTATCGGCAACCATATCTGGAATGCCTATCGGCACCTATATTTGAAATGCCTATCGGCTTCTATATCTGAAATGCCTATCGGCACCTATTTTTAAAATGCCAATCGGCAACTATATCTAAAATGCCTATCGGCACCTATATCTGAAATGCCTATCGGCACCTATTTTTGAAATGCCTATCAGAAACTACATCTGAAATGGCTATCAGCACCTATATTTGAAATGCCTATCGGCTTCTATATCTAAAATGCTTATCGGCACCTATTTTTGAAATGCCTACCGGCTTCTATATCTGAAATCCCAATCGACACCTATTTTTAAAATGCTAATCGGCAACTATATCTGAAATGCCTATCGGCACCTATATCTGAAATGCCTATCGGAACCAATTTTTGAAATGCCTATCGGAAACTACATCTGGAATGCCTATCAGCACCTATATCTGAAATGCCTATCGGCAAACATATCTGGAATGCCTATCGGCACCTATATTTGAAATGCCTACCGGCTTCTATATCTGAAATGCCTATCGACACCTATTTTTAAAATGCTAATCGGCAACTATATCTGAAATGCCTATCGGCACCTATATCTGAAATGCCTATCGGTACCTATTTTTGAAATGCCTACCGGAAACTACATCTGAAATGCCTATCAGCACCTATATTTGAAATGCCTATCGGCAACCATATCTGAAATGCCCATCGACACCTATATTTGAAATACCTATCGGCTTCTATATCTGAAATGCCTATCGGCACCTATTTTTAAAATGCCAATCGGCAACTATATCTGAAATGCCTATCGGCACCTATATCTGAAATGCCTATCGGCACCAATTTTTGAAATGCCTATCGGAAACTACATCTGAAATGCCTATCAGCACCTATATTTGAAATGCCTATCGGCAACCATATCTGGAATGCTTATCGGCACCTATATTTGAAATGCCTATCGGCTTCTATATCTGAAATGCCTATCGGCACCTATTTTTAAAATGCCAATCGGCAACTATATTTGAAATGCCTATCGGCACCTATATCTGAAATGCCTATCGGCACCTATTTTTGAAATGCCTATCGGAAACTACATCTGAAATGCCTATCAGCACCTATATTTGAAATGCCTATCGGCAACCATATCTGGAATGCCTTTTGGCACCTATATTTGAAATGCCTATCGGCTTCTATATCTGAAATTCCTATCGGCACCTATTTTTAAAATGCCAATCGGCAACTATATCTGAAATGCCTATCGGCACCTATATCTGAAATGCTTATCGGCACTTTTTTTGAAATGCCTATCGGAAACTACATCTGAAATACCTATCAGCACCTATATTTGAAATGCCTATCTGCAACCATATCTGGAATGCCTATCGGCACCTATATTTGAAATGCCTATCGGCTTCTATTTCTGAAATGCCTATCGGCAACTATTTTTAAAATGCCAATCGGCAACTATATCTGTAATGCCTATCGGCACCTATATCTGAAATGCCTATCGGCACCTGTTTTTGAAATGCCTATCGAAAACTACATCTGAAATGCCTATCAGCACCTATATTTGAAATGCCTATCGGCAACCACATCAGAAATGCCTATCGACACCTATATCTGAAATGCCTTTCGGCATTTATATCTAAAATGCCTATCGACACCTATATTTGAAATGCTTATCGGCACCTATATTTTAAATGCCTATCGGCACCAATTTTTGAAATGCCTATCGGAAACTACATCTGAAATGCCTATCAGCACCTATATTTGAAATGCCTATCGGCAACCATATCTGGAATGCCTATCGGCACCTATATTTGAAATGCCTATCGGCTTCTATATCTGAAATGCCTATCGGCACCTATTTTTAAAATGCCAATCGGCAACTATATCTGAAGTGCCTATCGGCACCTATATCTGAAATGCCTATCGGCACCTATTTTTGAAATGCCTATCGAAAACTACATCTGAAATGCCATTCAGCACCTATATTTGAAATGCCTATCGGCAACCACATCAGAAATGCCTATCGACACCTATATCTGAAATGCCTTTCGGCATTTATATCTGAAATGCCTATCGACACCTATATTTGAAATGCTTATCGGCACCTATATTTTAAATGCCTATCGGCAACTATATTTGATATGCCTATTGGCACCTATATCTGAAATGCCTATCGGCACCTATTTTTGAAATGCCTATCGGAAACTACATCTAAAATGCCTATCGGCACCTATTTTTAAAATGCCAATCGGTAAGTATATCTGAAATGCCTATCGGCACCTATATCTGAAATGCCTATCGGCACCTATTTTTGAAATGCCTATCGGAAACTACATCTGAAATGCCTATCAGCACCTATATTTGAAATGCCTATCGGCAACCATATCTGAAATGCCTATCCACACCTATATTTGAAATACCTATCGGCTTCTATATCTGAAATGCCTATCGGCACCTATTTTTAAAATGCCAATCGGCAACTATATCTGAAATGCCTATCGGTACCTATATCTGAAATGCCTATCGGCACCAATTTTTGAAATGCCTATCGGAAACTACATCTGAAATGCTTATCAGCACCTATATTTGAAATGCCTATCGGCAACCATATCTGGAATGCCTATCGGCACCTATATTTGAAATGCCTATTGGCTTCTATATCTGAAATGCCTATCGACACCTTTTTTTAAAATGCCAATTGGCAACTATATCTGAAATGCCTCTCGGCACCTATATCTGAAATGCCTATCGGTACTTATTTTTGAAATGCCTATCGGAAACTACATCTGAAATGCCTATCAGCACTTATATTTGAAATGCCTATCGGCAACCATATCTGGAATGCCTATCGGCACCTATATTTGAAATGCCTATCGGCTTCTATATCTCAAATGCCTATTGGCACCTATTTTTAAAATGCTAATCGGCAACTATATCTGAAATGCCTATCGGCACCTATATCTGAAATGCCTATCGGCACCTATTTTTGAAATGCCTTTCGGAAACAACATCTGAAATGCCTATCTGCTTCTATATTTGAAATGCCTATCGGCAACCATATCTGAAATGCCTATCGACACCTATATTTGAAATACCTATCGGCTTCTATATCTAAAATGCCTATCGGCACCTGTTTTTAAAATGCCAATCGGCAACTATATCTGAAATGCCTATCGGCAATTATATCTGAAATGCCTATCGGCATCAATTTTTGAAATGCCTATCGGAAACTACATCTAAAATGCCTATCAGCACCTATATTTGAAATTTTTATTGGCAACCATATCTGGAATGCCTATCGGCACCTATATTTGAAATGCCTATCGGCTTCTATATCTGAAATGCCTATCGGCACCTTTTTTTAAAATGCCAATTGGCAACTATACCTGAAATGACTATCGGCACCTATATCTGAAATGCCTATCGGCACCTATTTTTGAAATGCCTATCGGAAACTACATCTGAAATGCCTATCAGCACCTATATTTGAAATGCCTATCGGCAACCATATCTGAAATGCCTATCGGCACCTATATTTGAAATGCCTATCGGAAACTACATCTGAAATGCCTATCAGCACCTATATTTGAAATGCCTATCGGCAACCATATCTGAAATGCCTATCCACACCTATATTTGAAATACCTATCGGCTTCTATATCTGAAATGCCTATCGGCACCTATTTTTAAAATGCCAATCGGCAACTATATCTGAAATGCCTATCGGTACCTATATCTGAAATGCCTATCGGCACCAATTTTTGAAATGCCTATCGGAAACTACATCTGAAATGCTTATCAGCACCTATATTTGAAATGCCTATCGGCAACCATATCTGGAATGCCTATCGGCACCTATATTTGAAATGCCTATTGGCTTCTATATCTGAAATGCCTATCGACACCTTTTTTTAAAATGCCAATTGGCAACTATATCTGAAATGCCTCTCGGCACCTATATCTGAAATGCCTATCGGTACTTATTTTTGAAATGCCTATCGGAAACTACATCTGAAATGCCTATCAGCACTTATATTTGAAATGCCTATCGGCAACCATATCTGGAATGCCTATCGGCACCTATATTTGAAATGCCTATCGGCTTCTATATCTCAAATGCCTATTAGCACCTATTTTTAAAATGCTAATCGGCAACTATATCTGAAATGCCTATCGGCACCTATATCTGAAATGCCTATCGGCACCTATTTTTGAAATGCCTTTCGGAAACAACATCTGAAATGCCTATCTGCTTCTATATTTGAAATGCCTATCGGCAACCATATCTGAAATGCCTATCGACACCTATATTTGAAATACCTATCGGCTTCTATATCTAAAATGCCTATCGGCACCTGTTTTTAAAATGCCAATCGGCAACTATATCTGAAATGCCTATCGGCAATTATATCTGAAATGCCTATCGGCATCAATTTTTGAAATGCCTATCGGAAACTACATCTAAAATGCCTATCAGCACCTATATTTGAAATTTTTATTGGCAACCATATCTGGAATGCCTATCGGCACCTATATTTGAAATGCCTATCGGCTTCTATATCTGAAATGCCTATCGGCACCTTTTTTTAAAATGCCAATTGGCAACTATACCTGAAATGACTATCGGCACCTATATCTGAAATGCCTATCGGCACCTATTTTTGAAATGCCTATCGGAAACTACATCTGAAATGCCTATCAGCACCTATATTTGAAATGCCTATCGGCAACCATATCTGAAATGCCTATCGACACATATATTTGAAATACCTATCGGCTTCTATATCTAAAATGCCTATCGGCACCTGTTTTTAAAATGCCAATCGGCAACTATATCTGAAATGCCTATCGGCAATTATATCTGAAATGCCTATCGGCATCAATTTTTGAAATGCCTATCGGAAACTACATCTAAAATGCCTATCAGCACCTATATTTGAAATTTTTATTGGCAACCATATCTGGAATGCCTATCGGCACCTATATTTGAAATGCCTATCGGCTTCTATATCTGAAATGCCTATCGGCACCTTTTTTTAAAATGCCAATTGGCAACTATACCTGAAATGACTATCGGCACCTATATCTGAAATGCCTATCGGCACCTATTTTTGAAATGCCTATCGGAAACTACATCTGAAATGCCTATCAGCACCTATATTTGAAATGCCTATCGGCAACCATATCTGAAATGCCTATCGGCACCTATATTTGAAATGCCTATCGGAAACTACATCTGAAATGCCTATCAGCACCTATATTTGAAATGCCTATCGGCAACCATATCTGAAATGCCTATCCACACCTATATTTGAAATACCTATCGGCTTCTATATCTGAAATGCCTATCGGCACCTATTTTTAAAATGCCAATCGGCAACTATATCTGAAATGCCTATCGGTACCTATATCTGAAATGCCTATCGGCACCAATTTTTGAAATGCCTATCGGAAACTACATCTGAAATGCTTATCAGCACCTATATTTGAAATGCCTATCGGCAACCATATCTGGAATGCCTATCGGCACCTATATTTGAAATGCCTATTGGCTTCTATATCTGAAATGCCTATCGACACCTTTTTTTAAAATGCCAATTGGCAACTATATCTGAAATGCCTCTCGGCACCTATATCTGAAATGCCTATCGGTACTTATTTTTGAAATGCCTATCGGAAACTACATCTGAAATGCCTATCAGCACTTATATTTGAAATGCCTATCGGCAACCATATCTGGAATGCCTATCGGCACCTATATTTGAAATGCCTATCGGCTTCTATATCTCAAATGCCTATTAGCACCTATTTTTAAAATGCTAATCGGCAACTATATCTGAAATGCCTATCGGCACCTATATCTGAAATGCCTATCGGCACCTATTTTTGAAATGCCTTTCGGAAACAACATCTGAAATGCCTAACTGCTTCTATATTTGAAATGCCTATCGGCAACCATATCTGAAATGCCTATCGACACCTATATTTGAAATACCTATCGGCTTCTATATCTAAAATGCCTATCGGCACCTGTTTTTAAAATGCCAATCGGCAACTATATCTGAAATGCCTATCGGCAATTATATCTGAAATGCCTATCGGCATCAATTTTTGAAATGCCTATCGGAAACTACATCTAAAATGCCTATCAGCACCTATATTTGAAATTTTTATTGGCAACCATATCTGGAATGCCTATCGGCACCTATATTTGAAATGCCTATCGGCTTCTATATCTGAAATGCCTATCGGCACCTTTTTTTAAAATGCCAATTGGCAACTATACCTGAAATGACTATCGGCACCTATATCTGAAATGCCTATCGGCACCTATTTTTGAAATGCCTATCGGAAACTACATCTGAAATGCCTATCAGCACCTATATTTGAAATGCCTATCGGCAACCATATCTGAAATGCCTATCGACACATATATTTGAAATACCTATCGGCTTCTATATCTGAAATGCCTATCGGCACCTATTTTTAAAATGCCAATCGGCAACTATATCTGAAATGCCTATCGGCACCTATATATGAAATGTGTATCGGCACCTATTTTTGAAATGCCTATCGGAAACTACATCTGAAATGCCTATCAGCACCTATATTTGAAATGCCTATCGGCAACCATATCTGGAATGCCTATCGGCACCTATATTTGAAATGCCTATCGGCTTCTATATCTGAAATGCCTATCGGCACCTATTTTTAAAATGCCAATCGGCAACTATATCTAAAATGCCTATCGGCACCTATATCTGAAATGCCTATCGGCACCTATTTTTGAAATGCCTATCAGAAACTACATCTGAAATGGCTATCAGCACCTATATTTGAAATGCCTATCGGCTTCTATATCTAAAATGCTTATCGGCACCTATTTTAAAAATGCCTACCGGCTTCTATATCTGAAATCCCAATCGACACCTATTTTTAAAATGCTAATCGGCAACTATATCTGAAATGCCTATCGGCACCTATATCTGAAATGCCTATCGGAACCAATTTTTGAAATGCCTATCGGAAACTACATCTGGAATGCCTATCAGCACCTATATCTGAAATGCCTATCGGCAACCATATCTGGAATGCCTATCGGCACCTATATTTGAAATGCCTACCGGCTTCTATATCTGAAATGCCTATCGACACCTATTTTTAAAATGCTAATCGGCAACTATATCTGAAATGCCTATCGGCACCTATATCTGAAATGCCTATCGGCACCTATTTTTGAAATGCCTACCGGAAACTACATCTGAAATGCCTATCAGCACCTATATTTGAAATGCCTATCGGCAACCATATCTGAAATGCCCATCGACACCTATATTTGAAATACCTATCGGCTTCTATATCTTAAATGCCTATCGGCACCTATTTTTAAAATGCCAATCGGCAACTATATCTGAAATGCCTATCGGCACCTATATCTGAAATGCCTATCGGCACCAATTTTTGAAATGCCTATCGGAAACTACATCTGAAATGCCTATCAGCACCTATATTTGAAATGCCTATCGGCAACCATATCTGGAATGCTTATCGGCACCTATATTTGAAATGCCTATCGGCTTCTATATCTAAAATGCCTATCGGCACCTATTTTTAAAATGCCAATCGGCAACTATATTTGAAATGCCTATCGGCACCTATATCTGAAATGCCTATCGGCACCTATTTTTGAAATGCCTATCGGAAACTACATCTGAAATGCCTATCAGCACCTATATTTGAAATGCCTATCGGCAACCATATCTGGAATGCCTTTTGGCACCTATATTTGAAATGCCTATCGGCTTCTATATCTGAAATTCCTATCGGCACCTATTTTTAAAATGCCAATCGGCAACTATATCTGAAATGCCTATCGGCACCTATATCTGAAATGCTTATCGGCACTTTTTTTGAAATGCCTATCGGAAACTACATCTGAAATACCTATCAGCACCTATATTTGAAATGCCTATCTGCAACCATATCTGGAATGCCTATCGGCACCTATATTTGAAATGCCTATCGGCTTCTATTTCTGAAATGCCTATCGGCAACTATTTTTAAAATGCCAATCGGCAACTATATCTGTAATGCCTATCGGCACCTATATCTGAAATGCCTATCGGCACCTGTTTTTGAAATGCCTATCGAAAACTACATCTGAAATGCCTATCAGCACCTATATTTGAAATGCCTATCGGCAACCACATCAGAAATGCCTATCGACACCTATATCTGAAATGCCTTTCGGCATTTATATCTAAAATGCCTATCGACACCTATATTTGAAATGCTTATCGGCACCTATATTTTAAATGCCTATCGGCACCAATTTTTGAAATGCCTATCGGAAACTACATCTGAAATGCCTATCAGCACCTATATTTGAAATGCCTATCGGCAACCATATCTGGAATGCCTATCGGCACCTATATTTGAAATGCCTATCGGCTTCTATATCTGAAATGCCTATCGGCACCTATTTTTAAAATGCCAATCGGCAACTATATCTGAAGTGCCTATCGGCACCTATATCTGAAATGCCTATCGGCACCTATTTTTGAAATGCCTATCGAAAACTACATCTGAAATGCCAATCAGCACCTATATTTAAAATGCCTATCGGCAACCACATCAGAAATGCCTATCGACACCTATATCTGAAATGCCTTTCGGCATTTATATCTGAAATGCCTATCGACACCTATATTTGAAATGCTTATCGGCACCTATATTTTAAATGCCTATCGGCAACTATATTTGATATGCCTATCGGCACCTATATCTGAAATGCCTATCGGCACCTATTTTTGAAATGCCTATCGGAAACTACATCTAAAATGCCTATCGGCACCTATTTTTAAAATGCCAATCGGTAAGTATATCTGAAATGCCTATCGGCACCTATATCTGAAATGCCTATCGGCACCTATTTTTGAAATGCCTATCGGAAACTACATCTGAAATGCCTATCAGCACCTATATTTGAAATGCCTATCGGCAACCATATCTGAAATGCCTATCCACACCTATATTTGAAATACCTATCGGCTTCTATATCTGAAATGCCTATCGGCACCTATTTTTAAAATGCCAATCGGCAACTATATCTGAAATGCCTATCGGTACCTATATCTGAAATGCCTATCGGCACCAATTTTTGAAATGCCTATCGGAAACTACATCTGAAATGCTTATCAGCACCTATATTTGAAATGCCTATCGGCAACCATATCTGGAATGCCTATCGGCACCTATATTTGAAATGCCTATTGGCTTCTATATCTGAAATGCCTATCGACACCTTTTTTTAAAATGCCAATTGGCAACTATATCTGAAATGCCTCTCGGCACCTATATCTGAAATGCCTATCGGTACTTATTTTTGAAATGCCTATCGGAAACTACATCTGAAATGCCTATCAGCACTTATATTTGAAATGCCTATCGGCAACCATATCTGGAATGCCTATCGGCACCTATATTTGAAATGCCTATCGGCTTCTATATCTCAAATGCCTATTGGCACCTATTTTTAAAATGCTAATCGGCAACTATATCTGAAATGCCTATCGGCACCTATATCTGAAATGCCTATCGGCACCTATTTTTGAAATGCCTTTCGGAAACAACATCTGAAATGCCTATCTGCTTCTATATTTGAAATGCCTATCGGCAACCATATCTGAAATGCCTATCGACACCTATATTTGAAATACCTATCGGCTTCTATATCTAAAATGCCTATCGGCACCTGTTTTTAAAATGCCAATCGGCAACTATATCTGAAATGCCTATCGGCAATTATATCTGAAATGCCTATCGGCATCAATTTTTGAAATGCCTATCGGAAACTACATCTAAAATGCCTATCAGCACCTATATTTGAAATTTTTATTGGCAACCATATCTGGAATGCCTATCGGCACCTATATTTGAAATGCCTATCGGCTTCTATATCTGAAATGCCTATCGGCACCTTTTTTTAAAATGCCAATTGGCAACTATACCTGAAATGACTATCGGCACCTATATCTGAAATGCCTATCGGCACCTATTTTTGAAATGCCTATCGGAAACTACATCTGAAATGCCTATCAGCACCTATATTTGAAATGCCTATCGGCAACCATATCTGAAATGCCTATCGGCACCTATATTTGAAATGCCTATCGGAAACTACATCTGAAATGCCTATCAGCACCTATATTTGAAATGCCTATCGGCAACCATATCTGAAATGCCTATCCACACCTATATTTGAAATACCTATCGGCTTCTATATCTGAAATGCCTATCGGCACCTATTTTTAAAATGCCAATCGGCAACTATATCTGAAATGCCTATCGGTACCTATATCTGAAATGCCTATCGGCACCAATTTTTGAAATGCCTATCGGAAACTACATCTGAAATGCTTATCAGCACCTATATTTGAAATGCCTATCGGCAACCATATCTGGAATGCCTATCGGCACCTATATTTGAAATGCCTATTGGCTTCTATATCTGAAATGCCTATCGACACCTTTTTTTAAAATGCCAATTGGCAACTATATCTGAAATGCCTCTCGGCACCTATATCTGAAATGCCTATCGGTACTTATTTTTGAAATGCCTATCGGAAACTACATCTGAAATGCCTATCAGCACTTATATTTGAAATGCCTATCGGCAACCATATCTGGAATGCCTATCGGCACCTATATTTGAAATGCCTATCGGCTTCTATATCTCAAATGCCTATTAGCACCTATTTTTAAAATGCTAATCGGCAACTATATCTGAAATGCCTATCGGCACCTATATCTGAAATGCCTATCGGCACCTATTTTTGAAATGCCTTTCGGAAACAACATCTGAAATGCCTATCTGCTTCTATATTTGAAATGCCTATCGGCAACCATATCTGAAATGCCTATCGACACCTATATTTGAAATACCTATCGGCTTCTATATCTAAAATGCCTATCGGCACCTGTTTTTAAAATGCCAATCGGCAACTATATCTGAAATGCCTATCGGCAATTATATCTGAAATGCCTATCGGCATCAATTTTTGAAATGCCTATCGGAAACTACATCTAAAATGCCTATCAGCACCTATATTTGAAATTTTTATTGGCAACCATATCTGGAATGCCTATCGGCACCTATATTTGAAATGCCTATCGGCTTCTATATCTGAAATGCCTATCGGCACCTTTTTTTAAAATGCCAATTGGCAACTATACCTGAAATGACTATCGGCACCTATATCTGAAATGCCTATCGGCACCTATTTTTGAAATGCCTATCGGAAACTACATCTGAAATGCCTATCAGCACCTATATTTGAAATGCCTATCGGCAACCATATCTGAAATGCCTATCGACACATATATTTGAAATACCTATCGGCTTCTATATCTAAAATGCCTATCGGCACCTGTTTTTAAAATGCCAATCGGCAACTATATCTGAAATGCCTATCGGCAATTATATCTGAAATGCCTATCGGCATCAATTTTTGAAATGCCTATCGGAAACTACATCTAAAATGCCTATCAGCACCTATATTTGAAATTTTTATTGGCAACCATATCTGGAATGCCTATCGGCACCTATATTTGAAATGCCTATCGGCTTCTATATCTGAAATGCCTATCGGCACCTTTTTTTAAAATGCCAATTGGCAACTATACCTGAAATGACTATCGGCACCTATATCTGAAATGCCTATCGGCACCTATTTTTGAAATGCCTATCGGAAACTACATCTGAAATGCCTATCAGCACCTATATTTGAAATGCCTATCGGCAACCATATCTGAAATGCCTATCGGCACCTATATTTGAAATGCCTATCGGAAACTACATCTGAAATGCCTATCAGCACCTATATTTGAAATGCCTATCGGCAACCATATCTGAAATGCCTATCCACACCTATATTTGAAATACCTATCGGCTTCTATATCTGAAATGCCTATCGGCACCTATTTTTAAAATGCCAATCGGCAACTATATCTGAAATGCCTATCGGTACCTATATCTGAAATGCCTATCGGCACCAATTTTTGAAATGCCTATCGGAAACTACATCTGAAATGCTTATCAGCACCTATATTTGAAATGCCTATCGGCAACCATATCTGGAATGCCTATCGGCACCTATATTTGAAATGCCTATTGGCTTCTATATCTGAAATGCCTATCGACACCTTTTTTTAAAATGCCAATTGGCAACTATATCTGAAATGCCTCTCGGCACCTATATCTGAAATGCCTATCGGTACTTATTTTTGAAATGCCTATCGGAAACTACATCTGAAATGCCTATCAGCACTTATATTTGAAATGCCTATCGGCAACCATATCTGGAATGCCTATCGGCACCTATATTTGAAATGCCTATCGGCTTCTATATCTCAAATGCCTATTAGCACCTATTTTTAAAATGCTAATCGGCAACTATATCTGAAATGCCTATCGGCACCTATATCTGAAATGCCTATCGGCACCTATTTTTGAAATGCCTTTCGGAAACAACATCTGAAATGCCTAACTGCTTCTATATTTGAAATGCCTATCGGCAACCATATCTGAAATGCCTATCGACACCTATATTTGAAATACCTATCGGCTTCTATATCTAAAATGCCTATCGGCACCTGTTTTTAAAATGCCAATCGGCAACTATATCTGAAATGCCTATCGGCAATTATATCTGAAATGCCTATCGGCATCAATTTTTGAAATGCCTATCGGAAACTACATCTAAAATGCCTATCAGCACCTATATTTGAAATTTTTATTGGCAACCATATCTGGAATGCCTATCGGCACCTATATTTGAAATGCCTATCGGCTTCTATATCTGAAATGCCTATCGGCACCTTTTTTTAAAATGCCAATTGGCAACTATACCTGAAATGACTATCGGCACCTATATCTGAAATGCCTATCGGCACCTATTTTTGAAATGCCTATCGGAAACTACATCTGAAATGCCTATCAGCACCTATATTTGAAATGCCTATCGGCAACCATATCTGAAATGCCTATCGACACATATATTTGAAATACCTATCGGCTTCTATATCTGAAATGCCTATCGGCACCTATTTTTAAAATGCCAATCGGCAACTATATCTGAAATGCCTATCGGCACCTATATATGAAATGTGTATCGGCACCTATTTTTGAAATGCCTATCGGAAACTACATCTGAAATGCCTATCAGCACCTATATTTGAAATGCCTATCGGCAACCATATCTGGAATGCCTATCGGCACCTATATTTGAAATGCCTATCGGCTTCTATATCTGAAATGCCTATCGGCACCTATTTTTAAAATGCCAATCGGCAACTATATCTAAAATGCCTATCGGCACCTATATCTGAAATGCCTATCGGCACCTATTTTTGAAATGCCTATCAGAAACTACATCTGAAATGGCTATCAGCACCTATATTTGAAATGCCTATCGGCTTCTATATCTAAAATGCTTATCGGCACCTATTTTAAAAATGCCTACCGGCTTCTATATCTGAAATCCCAATCGACACCTATTTTTAAAATGCTAATCGGCAACTATATCTGAAATGCCTATCGGCACCTATATCTGAAATGCCTATCGGAACCAATTTTTGAAATGCCTATCGGAAACTACATCTGGAATGCCTATCAGCACCTATATCTGAAATGCCTATCGGCAACCATATCTGGAATGCCTATCGGCACCTATATTTGAAATGCCTACCGGCTTCTATATCTGAAATGCCTATCGACACCTATTTTTAAAATGCTAATCGGCAACTATATCTGAAATGCCTATCGGCACCTATATCTGAAATGCCTATCGGCACCTATTTTTGAAATGCCTACCGGAAACTACATCTGAAATGCCTATCAGCACCTATATTTGAAATGCCTATCGGCAACCATATCTGAAATGCCCATCGACACCTATATTTGAAATACCTATCGGCTTCTATATCTGAAATGCCTATCGGCACCTATTTTTAAAATGCCAATCGGCAACTATATCTGAAATGCCTATCGGCACCTATATCTGAAATGCCTATCGGCACCAATTTTTGAAATGCCTATCGGAAACTACATCTGAAATGCCTATCAGCACCTATATTTGAAATGCCTATCGGCAACCATATCTGGAATGCTTATCGGCACCTATATTTGAAATGCCTATCGGCTTCTATATCTAAAATGCCTATCGGCACCTATTTTTAAAATGCCAATCGGCAACTATATTTGAAATGCCTATCGGCACCTATATCTGAAATGCCTATCGGCACCTATTTTTGAAATGCCTATCGGAAACTACATCTGAAATGCCTATCAGCACCTATATTTGAAATGCCTATCGGCAACCATATCTGGAATGCCTTTTGGCACCTATATTTGAAATGCCTATCGGCTTCTATATCTGAAATTCCTATCGGCACCTATTTTTAAAATGCCAATCGGCAACTATATCTGAAATGCCTATCGGCACCTATATCTGAAATGCTTATCGGCACTTTTTTTGAAATGCCTATCGGAAACTACATCTGAAATACCTATCAGCACCTATATTTGAAATGCCTATCTGCAACCATATCTGGAATGCCTATCGGCACCTATATTTGAAATGCCTATCGGCTTCTATTTCTGAAATGCCTATCGGCAACTATTTTTAAAATGCCAATCGGCAACTATATCTGTAATGCCTATCGGCACCTATATCTGAAATGCCTATCGGCACCTGTTTTTGAAATGCCTATCGAAAACTACATCTGAAATGCCTATCAGCACCTATATTTGAAATGCCTATCGGCAACCACATCAGAAATGCCTATCGACACCTATATCTGAAATGCCTTTCGGCATTTATATCTAAAATGCCTATCGACACCTATATTTGAAATGCTTATCGGCACCTATATTTTAAATGCCTATCGGCACCAATTTTTGAAATGCCTATCGGAAACTACATCTGAAATGCCTATCAGCACCTATATTTGAAATGCCTATCGGCAACCATATCTGGAATGCCTATCGGCACCTATATTTGAAATGCCTATCGGCTTCTATATCTGAAATGCCTATCGGCACCTATTTTTAAAATGCCAATCGGCAACTATATCTGAAGTGCCTATCGGCACCTATATCTGAAATGCCTATCGGCACCTATTTTTGAAATGCCTATCGAAAACTACATCTGAAATGCCAATCAGCACCTATATTTAAAATGCCTATCGGCAACCACATCAGAAATGCCTATCGACACCTATATCTGAAATGCCTTTCGGCATTTATATCTGAAATGCCTATCGACACCTATATTTGAAATGCTTATCGGCACCTATATTTTAAATGCCTATCGGCAACTATATTTGATATGCCTATCGGCACCTATATCTGAAATGCCTATCGGCACCTATTTTTGAAATGCCTATCGGAAACTACATCTAAAATGCCTATCGGCACCTATTTTTAAAATGCCAATCGGTAAGTATATCTGAAATGCCTATCGGCACCTATATCTGAAATGCCTATCGGCACCTATTTTTGAAATGCCTATCGGAAACTACATCTGAAATGCCTATCAGCACCTATATTTGAAATGCCTATCGGCAACCATATCTGAAATGCCTATCCACACCTATATTTGAAATACCTATCGGCTTCTATATCTGAAATGCCTATCGGCACCTATTTTTAAAATGCCAATCGGCAACTATATCTGAAATGCCTATCGGTACCTATATCTGAAATGCCTATCGGCACCAATTTTTGAAATGCCTATCGGAAACTACATCTGAAATGCTTATCAGCACCTATATTTGAAATGCCTATCGGCAACCATATCTGGAATGCCTATCGGCACCTATATTTGAAATGCCTATTGGCTTCTATATCTGAAATGCCTATCGACACCTTTTTTTAAAATGCCAATTGGCAACTATATCTGAAATGCCTCTCGGCACCTATATCTGAAATGCCTATCGGTACTTATTTTTGAAATGCCTATCGGAAACTACATCTGAAATGCCTATCAGCACTTATATTTGAAATGCCTATCGGCAACCATATCTGGAATGCCTATCGGCACCTATATTTGAAATGCCTATCGGCTTCTATATCTCAAATGCCTATTGGCACCTATTTTTAAAATGCTAATCGGCAACTATATCTAAAATGCCTATCGGCACCTATATCTGAAATGCCTATCGGCACCTATTTTTGAAATGCCTTTCGGAAACAACATCTGAAATGCCTATCTGCTTCTATATTTGAAATGCCTATCGGCAACCATATCTGAAATGCCTATCGACACCTATATTTGAAATACCTATCGGCTTCTATATCTAAAATGCCTATCGGCACCTGTTTTTAAAATGCCAATCGGCAACTATATCTGAAATGCCTATCGGCAATTATATCTGAAATGCCTATCGGCATCAATTTTTGAAATGCCTATCGGAAACTACATCTAAAATGCCTATCAGCACCTATATTTGAAATTTTTATTGGCAACCATATCTGGAATGCCTATCGGCACCTATATTTGAAATGCCTATCGGCTTCTATATCTGAAATGCCTATCGGCACCTTTTTTTAAAATGCCAATTGGCAACTATACCTGAAATGACTATCGGCACCTATATCTGAAATGCCTATCGGCACCTATTTTTGAAATGCCTATCGGAAACTACATCTGAAATGCCTATCAGCACCTATATTTGAAATGCCTATCGGCAACCATATCTGGAATGCCTATCGGCACCTATATTTGAAATGCCTATCGGCTTCTATATCTGAAATGCCTATCGGCACCTATTTTTAAAATGCCAATCGGCAACTATATCTGAAATGCCTATCGGCACTTATATCTGAAAAGCCTATCGGCACCTATTTTTGAAATGCCTATCGGAAACTACATCTGAAATGCCTATCAGAACCTATATTTGAAATGCTTATCGGCAACCATATCTGGAATGCCTATCGGCGCCTATATTTGAAATGCCTATCGGCACCTATTTTTAAAAAGCCAATCGGCAACTATATCTGAAGTGCCTATCGGCACCTATATCTGAAATGCCTATCGGCACATATTTTTGAAATGCCTATCGAAAACTACATCTGAAATGCCTATCAGCACCTATATTTGAAGTGCCTATCGGCAACCACATCAGAAATGCCTATCGACACCTATATCCGAAATGCCTTTCGGCATTAATATCTGAAATGCCTATCGACACCTATATTTGGAATGCCTATCGGCACCTATATTTTAAATGCCTATCGGCAACTATATCTGACAGGCCTATCGGCACCTATATCTGAAATGCCTATCGGCACCTATTTTTGAAATGCCTATCGGAAACTACATCTGATATGCCTATCAGCACCTATATTTGAAATGCCTATCGGCAAACATATCTGAAATGCCTATCCACACCTATATTTGAAATACCTATCAGCTTCTATATCTGAAATGCCTATCGGCACCTATTTTTAAAATGCCAATCGGCAACTATATCTGAAATGCCTATAGGCACCTATATCTGAAATGCCTATCGGCACCAATTTTTGAAATGCCTATCGGAAACTACATCTGAAATGCCTATCAGCACCTATATTTGAAATGCCTATCGGTAACCATATCTGGAATGCCTATCGGCACCTATATTTGAAATGCCTATTGGCTTCTATATCTGAAATGCCTATTGACACCTTTTTTTAAAATGCCAATTGGCAACTATATCTGAAATGCTTCTCGGCACCTATATCTGAAATGCCTATCGGTACCTATTTTTGAAATGCCTATCGGAAACTACATCTGAAATGCCTATCAGCACTTATTTTTGAAATGCCTATCGGCAACCATATCTGGAATGCCTATCGACACTTATATTTGAAATGCCTATCGGCTTCTATATCTGAAATGCCTATTGGCACCTATTTTTAAAATGCTTATCGGCACCTATATCTGAAATGCCTATCGGCACCTATTTTTGAAATGCCTATCGGAAACTACATCTGAAATGCCTTTCAGCACCTATATTTGAAATGCCTATCGGCAACCATATCTGGAATGCCTATCGGCACCTATATTTGAAATGCCTATCGGCTTCTATATCTGAAATGCCTATCGGCACCTATTTTTAAAATGCTAATCGGCAACTATATCTGAAGTGCTTATCGGCACCTATATCTGAAATGCCTATCGGCACCTATTTTTGATATGCCTATCAAAAACTACATCTGAAATGCCTATCAGCACCTATATTTGAAATGCCTATCGGCAACCATATCTGAAATGCCTATCGACACATATATTTGAAATACCTATCGGCTTCTATATCTGAAATGCCTATCGGCACCTATTTTTAAAATGCCAATCGGCAACTATATCTGAAATGCCTATAGGCACCTATATATGAAATGTGTATCGGCACCTATTTTTGAAATGCCTATCGGAAACTACATCTGAAATGCCTATCAGCACCTATATTTGAAATGCCTATCGGCAACCATATCTGGAATGCCTATCGGCACCTATATTTGAAATGCCTATCGGCTTCTATATCTGAAATGCCTATCGGCACCTATTTTTAAAATGCCAATCGGCAACTATATCTAAAATGCCTATCGGCACCTATATCTGAAATGCCTATCGGCACCTATTTTTGAAATGCCTATCGGAAACTTCATCTGAAATGCCTATCAGCACCTATATTTGAAATGCCTATCGGCTTCTATATCTAAAATGCTTATCAGCACCTATTTTTGAAATGCCTTTTGGAAACTACATCTGGAATGCCTATCAGCACCTATATCTGAAATGCCTATCGGCACCAATTTTTGAAATGCCTATCGGAAACTACATCTGGAATGCCTATCAGCACCTATATTTGAAATGCCTATCGGCAACCATATCTGGAATGCCTATCGGCACCTATATTTGAAATGCCTACCGGCTTCTATATCTGAAATGCCTATCGACACCTATTTTTAAAATGCTAATCGTCAACTATATCTGAAATGCCTATCGGCACCTATATCTGAAATGCCTATCGGCACCTATTTTTGAAATGCCTACCGGAAACTACGTCTGAAATGCCTATCAGCACCTATATTTGAAATGCCTATCGGCAACCATATCTGAAATGCCCATCAACACCTATATTTGAAATACCTATCGGCTTCTATATCTGAAATGCCTATCGGCACCTATTTTTAAAATGCCAATCGGCAACTATATCTGAAATGCCAATCGGCACCTATATCTGAAATGCCTATCGGCACCAATTTTTGAAATGCCTATCGGAAACTACATCTGAAATGCCTATCAGCACCTATATTTGAAATGCCTATCGGCAACCACATCTGGAATGCTTATCGGCACCTATATTTGAAATGCCTATCGGCTTCTATATCTGAAATGCCTATCGGCACCTATTTTTAAAATGCCAATCGGCAACTATATCTGAAATGCCTATCGGCACCTATATCTGAAATGCCTATCGGCACCTATTTTTGAAATGCCTATCGGAAACTACATCTGAAATGCCTATCAGCACCTATATTTGAAATGCCTATCGGCAACCATATCTGGAATGCCTTTTGGCACCTATATTTGAAATGCCTATCGGCTTCTATATCTGAAATTCCTATCGGCACCTATTTTTAAAATGCCAATCGGCAACTATATCTGTAATGCCTATCGGCACCTATATCTGAAATGCCTATCGGCACCTGTTTTTGAAATGCCTATCGGAAACTACATCTGAAATGCCTATCAGCACTAATATTTGAAATGCCTATCGGCAACCAAATCTGAAATGCCTATCGACACCTATATTTGAAATACCTATCGGCTTCTATATCTGAAATGCCTATCGGCACCTATTTTTAAAATGCCAATCGGCAACTATATCTGAAATGCCTATCGGCACCTATATCTGAAATGCCTATCGGCACCTATTTTTGAAATGCCTATCGGAAACTACATCTGAAATGCCTATCAGCACCTATATTTGAAATGCCTATCGGCAACCATATCTGGAATGCCTTTTGGCACCTATATTTGAAATGCCTATCGGCTTCTATATCTGAAATTCCTATCGGCACCTATTTTTAAAATGCCAATCGGCAACTTTATCTGTAATGCCTATCGGCACCTATATCTGAAATGCCTATCGGCACTTTTTTTGAAATGCCTATCGGAAACTACATCTGAAATACCTATCAGCACCTATATTTGAAATGCCTATCGGCAACCATATCTGGAATGCCTATCGGCACCTATATTTGAAATGCCTATCGGCTTCTATATCTGAAATGCCTATCGGCACCTATTTTTAAAATGCCAATCGGCAACTATATCTGAAGTGCCTATCGGCACCTATATCTGAAATGCCTATCGGCACCTATTTTTGAAATGCCTATCGAAAACTACATCTGAAATGCCTATCAGCACCTATATTTGAAATGCCTTTCGGCAACCACATCAGAAATGCCTATCGACACCTATATCTGAAATGCCTTTCGGCATTTATATCTGAAATGCCTATCGACACCTATATTTGAAATGCTTATCGGCACCTATATTTTAAATGCCTATCGGCAACTATATTTGATATGCCTATCGGCACCTATATCTAAAAAGCCTATCGGCACCTATTTTTGAAATGCCTATCGGAAACTACATCTAAAATGCCTATCGGCACCTATTTTTAAAATGCCAATCGGTAAGTATATCTGAAATGCCTATCGGCACCTATATCTGAAATGCCTATCGGCACCTATTTTTGAAATGCCTATCGGAAACTACATCTGAAATGCCTATCAGCACCTATATTTGAAATGCCTATCGGCAACCATATCTGAAATGCCTATCCACACCTATATTTGAAATACCTATCGGCTTCTATATCTGAAATGCCTATCGGCACCTATTTTTAAAATGCCAATCAGCAACTATATCTAAAATGCCTATCGGTACCTATATCTGAAATGCCTATCGGCACCAATTTTTGAAATGCCTATCGGAAACTACATCTGAAATGCTTATCAGCACCTATATTTGAAATGCCTATCGGCAACCATATCTGGAATGCCTATCGGCACCTATATTTGAAATGCCTATTGGCTTCTATATCTGAAATGCCTATCGACATCTTTTTTTAAAATGCCAATTGGCAACTATATCTGAAATGCCTCTCGGCACCTATATCTGAAATGCCTATCGGTACCTATTTTTGAAATGCCTATCGGAAACTACATCTGAAATGCCTATCAGCACTTATATTTGAAATGCCTATCGGCAACCATATCTGGATTGCCTATCGGCACCTATATTTGAAATGCCTATCGGCTTCTATATCTCAAATGCCTATTGGCACCTATTTTTAAAATGCTAATCGGCAACTATATCTGAAATGCCTATCGGCACCTATATCTGAAATGCCTATCGGCACCTATTTTTGAAATGCCTTTCGGAAACAACATCTGAAATGCCTATCTGCTTCTATATTTGAAATGCCTATCGGCAACCATATCTGAAATGCCTATCGACACCTATATTTGAAATACCTATCGGCTTCTATATCTGAAATGCCTATCGGCACCTGTTTTTAAAATGCCAATCGGCAACTATATCTGAAATGCCTATCGGCAATTATATCTGAAATGCCTATCGGCATCAATTTTTGAAATGCCTATCGGAAACTACATCTAAAATGCCTATCAGCACCTATATTTGAAATTTTTATTGGCAACCATATCTGGATTGCCTATCGGCATCTATATTTGAAATGCCTATCGGCTTCTATATCTGAAATGCCTATCGGCACCTATTTTTAAAATGCCAATTGGCAACTATACCTGAAATGACTATCGGCACCTATATCTGAAATGCCTATCGGCACCTATTTTTAAAATGCCAATCGGCAACTATATCTGAAGTGCCTATCGGCACCTATATCTGAAATGCCTATCGGCACCTATTTTTGAAATGCCTATCGAAAACTACATCTGAAATGCCTATCAGCACCTATATTTGAAGTGCCTATCGGCAACCACATCAGAAATGCCTATCGACACCTATATCCGAAATGCCTTTCGGCATTAATATCTGAAATGCCTATCGACACCTATATTTGAAATGCCTATCGGCACCTATATTTTAAATGCCTATCGGCAACTATATCTGACAGGCCTATCGGCACCTATATCTGAAATGCCTATCGGCACCTATTTTTGAAATGCCTATCGGAAACTACATCTAAAATGCCTATCGGCACCTATTTTTAAAATGCCTATCGGAAACTACATCTGAAATGCCTATCAGCACCTACATTTGAAATGCCTATCGGCAACCATATCTGGAATGCTTATCGGCACCTATATTTGAAATGCCTATCGACTTCTATATCTGAAATGCCTATCGGCAGCTATTTTTAAAATGCCAATCGGCAACTATATTTGAAATGCCTATCGGCACCTATATCTGAAATGCCTATCGGCACCTATTTTTGAAATGCCTATCGGAAACTACATCTGATATGCCTATCAGCACCTATATTTGAAATGCCTATCGGCAACCATATCTGGAATGCCTTTTGGCACCTATATTTGAAATGCCTATCGGCTTCTATATCTGAAATTCCTATCGGCACCTATTTTTAAAATGCCAATCGGCAACTATATCTGAAATGCCTATCGGCACCTATATCTGAAATGCCTATCGGCACTTTTTTTGAAATGCCTATCGGAAACTACATCTGAAATACCTATCAGCACCTATATTTGAAATGCCTATCTGCAACCATATCTGGAATGCCTATCGGCACCTATATTTGAAATGCCTATCGGCTTCTATTTCTGAAATGCCTATCGGCAACTATTTTTAAAATGCCAATCGGCAACTATATCTGTAATGCCTATCGGCACCTATATCTGAAATGCCTATCGGCACCTGTTTTTGAAATGCCTATCGAAAACTACATCTGAAATGCCTATCAGCACCTATATTTGAAATGCCTATCGGCAACCACATCAGAAATGCCTATTGACACCTATATCTGAAATGCCTTTCGGCATTTATATCTGAAATGCCTATCGACACCTATATTTGAAATGCTTATCGGCACCTATATTTTAAATGCCTATCGGCACCAATTTTTGAAATGCCTATCGGAAACTACATCTGAAATGCCTATCAGCACCTATATTTGAAATGCCTATCGGCAACCATATCTGGAATGCCTATCGGCACCTATATTTGAAATGCCTATCGGCTTCTATATCTGAAATGCCTATCGGCACCTATTTTTAAAATGCCAATCGGCAACTATATCTGAAGTGCCTATCGGCACCTATATCTGAAATGCCTATCGGCACCTATTTTTGAAATGCCTATCGAAAACTACATCTGAAATGCCTATCAGCACCTATATTTGAAATGCCTATCGGCAACCACATCAGAAATGCCTATCGACACCTATATCTGAAATGCCTTTCGGCATTTATATCTGAAATGCCTATCGACACCTATATTTGAAATGCTTATCGGCACCTATATTTTAAATGCCTATCGGCAACTATATTTGATATGCCTATCGGCACCTATATCTGAAATGCCTATCGGCACCTATTTTTGAAATGACTATCGGAAACTACATCTAAAATGCCTATCGGCACCTATTTTTAAAATGCCAATCGGTAAGTATATCTGAAATGCCTATCGGCACCTATATCTGAAATGCCTATCGGCACCTATTTTTGAAATGCCTATCGGAAACTACATCTGAAATGCCTATCAGCACCTATATTTGAAATGCCTATCGGCAACTATATCTGAAATGCCTATCCACACCTATATTTGAAATACCTATCGGCTTCTATATCTGAAATGCCTATCGGCACCTATTTTTAAAATGCCAATCGGCAACTATATCTGAAATGCCTATCGGTACCTATATCTGAAATACCTATCGGCACCAATTTTTGAAATGCCTATCGGAAACTACATCTGAAATGCTTATCAGCACCTATATTTGAAATGCCTATCGGCAACCATATCTGGAATGCCTATCGGCGCCTATATTTGAAATGCCTATTGGCTTCTATATCTGAAATGCCTATCGACACCTTTTTTTAAAATGCCAATTGGCAACTATATCTGAAATGCCTCTCGGCACCTATATCTGAAATGCCTATCGGTACTTATTTTTGAAATGCCTATCGGAAACTACATCTGAAATGCCTATCAGCACTTATATCTGAAATGCCTATCGGCAACCATATCTGGAATGCCTATCGGCACCTATATTTGAAATGCCTATCGGCTTCTATATTTCAAATGCCTATTGGCACCTATTTTTAAAATGCTAATCGGCAACTATATCTGAAATGCCTATCGGCAACTATATCTGAAATGCCTATCGGCACCTATTTTTGAAATGCCTTTCGGAAACAACATCTGAAATGCCTATCTGCTTCTATATTTGAAATGCCTATCGGCAACCATATCTGAAATGCCTATCAACACCTATATTTGAAATACCTATCGGATTCTATATCTGAAATGCCTATCGGCACCTGTTTTTAAAATGCCAATCGGCAACTATATCTGAAATGCCTATCGGCAATTATATCTGAAATGCCTATCGGCATCAATTTTTGAAATGCCTATCGGAAACTACATCTAAAATGCCTATCAGCACCTATATTTGAAATTTTTTTTGGCAACCATATCTGGAATGCCTATCGGCACCTATATTTGAAATGCCTATCGGCTTCTATATCTGAAATGCCTATCGGCACCTTTTTTTAAAATGCCAATTGGCAACTATACCTGAAATGACTATCGGCACCTATATCTGAAATGCCTATCGGCACCTATTTTTGAAATGCCTATCGGAAACTACATCTGAAATGCCTATCAGCACCTATATTTGAAATGCCTATCGGCAACCATATCTGGAATGCCTATCGGCACCTATATTTGAAATGCCTATCGGCTTCTATATCTGAAATGCCTATCGGCACCTATTTTTAAAATGCCAATCGGCAACTATATCTGAAATGCCTATCGGCACTTATATCTGAAAAGCCTATCGGCACCTATTTTTGAAATGCCTATCGGAAACTACATCTGAAATGCCTATCAGAACCTATATTTGAAATGCTTATCGGCAACCATATCTGGAATGCCTTTCGGCGCCTATATTTGAAATGCCTATCGGCACCTATTTTTAAAATGCCAATCGGCAACTATATCTGAAGTGCCTATCGGCACCTATATCTGAAATGCCTATCGGCACATATTTTTGAAATGCCTATCGAAAACTACATCTGAAATGCCTATCAGCACCTATATTTGAAGTGCCTATCGGCAACCACATCAGAAATGCCTATCGACACCTATATCCGAAATGCCTTTCGGCATTAATATCTGAAATGCCTATCGACACCTATATTTGAAATGCCTATCGGCACCTATATTTTAAATGCCTATCGGCAACTATATCTGACAGGCCTATCGGCACCTATATCTGAAATGCCTATCGGCACCTATTTTTGAAATGCTTATCGGAAACTACATCTAAAATGCCTATCGGCACCTATTTTTAAAATGCCAATCGGCAACTATATCTGAAATGCCTATCGGCACCTATATCTGAAATGCCTATCGGCACCAATTTTTGAAATGCCTATCGGAAACTACATCTGAAATGCCTATCAGCACCTATATTTGAAATGCCTATCGGCAACCATATCTGGAATGCCTATCGGCACCTATATTTGAAATGCCTATTGGCTTCTATATCTGAAATGCCTATCGACACCTTTTTTTAAAATGCCATTTGGCAACTATACCTGAAATGACTATCGGCACCTATATCTGAAATGCCTATCGGCACCTATTTTTGAAATGCCTATCGGAAACTACATCTGATATGCCTATCAGCACCTATATTTGAAATGCCTATCGGCAACCATATCTGAAATGCCTATCCACACCTATATTTGAAATACCTATCGGCTTTTATATCTGAAATGCCTATCGGCACCTATTTTTAAAATGCCAATCGGCAACTATATCTGAAATGCCTATCGGCACCTATATCTGAAATGCCTATCGGCACCAATTTTTGAAATGCCTATCGGAAACTACATCTGAAATGCCTATCAGCACCTATATTTGAAATGCCTATCAGCAACCATATCTGGAATGCCTATCGGCACCTATATTTGAAATGCCTATTGGCTTCTATATCTGAAATGCCTATTGACACCTTTTTTTAAAATGCCAATTGGCAACTATATCTGAAATGCTTCTCGGCACCTATATCTGAAATGCCTATCGGTACCTATTTTTGAAATGCCTATCGGAAACTACATCTGAAATGCCTATCAGCACTTATTTTTGAAATGCCTATCGGATAACCATATCTGGAATGCCTATCGACACTTATATTTGAAATGCCTATCGGCTTCTATATCTGAAATGCCTATTGGCACCTATTTTTAAAATGCTTATCGGCACCTATATCTGAAATGCCTATCGGCACCTATTTTTGAAATGCCTATCGGAAACTACATCTGAAATGCCTTTCAGCACCTATATTTGAAATGCCTATCGGCAACCATATCTGGAATGCCTATCGGCACCTATATTTGAAATGCCTATCGGCTTCTATATCTGAAATGCCTATCGGCACCTATTTTTAAAATGCTAATCGGCAACTATATCTGAAGTGCCTATCGGCACCTATATCTGAAATGACTATCGGCACCTATTTTTGAAATGCCTATCAAAAACTACATCTGAAATGCCTATCAGCACCTATATTTGAAATGCCTATCGGCAACCATATCTGGAATGCCTATCGGCACCTATATTTGAAATGCCTATCGGCTTCTATATCTGAAATGCCTATCGGCACCTATTTTTAAAATGCCAATCGGCAACTATATCTGAAGTGCCTATCGGCACCTATATCTGAAATGCCTATCGACACCTATATTTGAAATGCCTATCGGCACCTATATTTTAAATGCCTATCGGAAACTACATCTGAAATGCCTTTCAGCACCTATATTTGAAAAGCCTATCGGCAACCATATCTGGAATGCCTATCGGCAACTATATTTGAAATGCCTATCGGCTTCTATATCTGAAATGCCTATCGACACCTATTTTTAAAATGCCAATCGGCAACTATACATGAAATGCCTATCGGCACCTATATCTGAAATGCCTATCGGCACATATTTTTGAAATGCCTATCGGAAACTACATCTGAAATGCCTATCAGCACCTATATTTGAAATGCCTATCGGCAACCATATCTGAAATGCCTATCGACACATATATTTGAAATACCTATCGGCTTCTATATCTGAAATGCCTATCGGCACCTATTTTTAAAATGCCAATCGGCAACTATATCTGAAATGCCTATAGGCACCTATATATGAAATGTGTATCGGCACCTATTTTTGAAATGCCTATCGGAAACTACATCTGAAATGCCTATCAGCACCTATATTTGAAATGCCTATGGGCAACCATATCTGGAATGCCTATCGGCACCTATATTTGAAATGCCTATCGGCTTCTATATCTGAAATGCCTATCGGCACCTATTTTTAAAATGCCAATCGGCAACTATATCTAAAATGCCTATCGGCACCTATATCTGAAATGCCTATCGGCACCTATTTTTGAAATGCCTATCGGAAACTTCATCTGAAATGCCTATCAGCACCTATATTTGAAATGCCTATCGGCTTCTATATCTAAAATGCTTATCAGCACCTATTTTTGAAATGCCTTTTGGAAACTACATCTGGAATGCCTATCAGCACCTATATCTGAAATGCCTATCGGAACCAATTTTTGAAATGCCTATCGGAAACTACATCTGGAATGCCTATCAGCACCTATATTTGAAATGCCTATCGGCAACCATATCTGGAATGCCTATCGGCACCTATATTTGAAATGCCTACCGGCTTCTATATCTGAAATGCCTATCGACACCTATTTTTAAAATGCTAATCGGCAACTATATCTGAAATGCCTATCGGCACCTATATCTGAAATGCCTATCGGCACCTATTTTTGAAATGCCTACCGGAAACTACATCTGAAATGCCTATCAGCACCTATATTTGAAATGCCTATCGGCAACCATATCTGAAATGCCCATCGACACCTATATTTGAAATACCTATCGGCTTCTATATCTGAAATGCCTATCGGCACCTATTTTTAAAATTGCCAATCGGCAACTATATCTGAAATGCCAATCGGCACCTATATCTGAAATGCCTATCGGCACCAATTTTTGAAATGCCTATCGGAAACTACATCTGAAATGCCTATCAGCACCTATATTTGAAATGCCTATCGGCAACCACATCTGGAATGCTTATCGGCACCTATATTTGAAATGCCTATCGGCTTCTATATCTGAAATGCCTATCGGCACCTATTTTTAAAATGTTAATCGGCAACTATATCTGAAATGCCTATCGGCACCTATATCTGAAATGCCTATCGGCACCTATTTTTGAAATGCCTATCGGAAACTACATCTGAAATGCCTATCAGCACCTATATTTGAAATGCCTATCGGCAACCATATCTGGAATGCCTTTTGGCACCTATATTTGAAATGCCTATCGGCTTCTATATCTGAAATTCCTATCGGCACCTATTTTTAAAATGCCAATCGGCAACTATATCTGTAATGCCTATCGGCACCTATATCTGAAATGCCTATCGGCACCTGTTTTTGAAATGCCTATCGGAAACTACATCTGAAATGCCTATCAGCACTAATATTTGAAATGCCTATCGGCAACCAAATCTGAAATGCCTATCGACACCTATATTTGAAATACCTATCGGCTTCTATATCTGAAATGCCTATCGGCACCTATTTTTAAAATGCCAATCGGCAACTATATCTGAAATGCCTATCGGCACCTATATCTGAAATGCCTATCGGCACCTATTTTTGAAATGCCTATCGGAAACTACATCTGAAATGCCTATCAGCACCTATATTTGAAATGCCTATCGGCAACCATATCTGGAATGCCTTTTGGCACCTATATTTGAAATGCCTATCGGCTTCTATATCTGAAATTCCTATCGGCACCTATTTTTAAAATGCCAATCGGCAACTTTATCTGTAATGCCTATCGGCACCTATATCTGAAATGCCTATCGGCACTTTTTTTGAAATGCCTATCGGAAACTACATCTGAAATACCTATCAGCACCTATATTTGAAATGCCTATCTGCAACCATATCTGGAATGCCTATCGGCACCTATATTTGAAATGCCTATCGGCTTCTATATCTGAAATGCCTATCGGCAACTATTTTTAAAATGCCAATCGGCAACTATATCTGTAATGCCTATCGGCACCTATATCTGAAATGCCTATCGGCAACCATATCTGGAATGCCTATCGGCACCTATATTTGAAATGCCTATCGGCTTCTATATCTGAAATGCCTATCGGCACCTATTTTTAAAATGCCAATCGGCAACTATATCTGAAGTGCCTATCGGCACCTATATCTGAAATGCCTATCGACACCTATTTTTGAAATGCCTATCGAAAACTACATCTGAAATGCCTATCAGCACCTATATTTGAAATGCCTTTCGGCAACCACATCAGAAATGCCTATCGACACCTATATCTGAAATGCCTTTCGGCATTTATATCTGAAATGCCTATCGACACCTATATTTGAAATGCTTATCGGCACCTATATTTTAAATGCCTATCGGCAACTATATTTGATATGCCTATCGGCACCTATATCTGAAATGCCTATCGGCACCTATTTTTGAAATGCCTATCGGAAACTACATCTAAAATGCCTATCGGCACCTATTTTTAAAATGCCAATCGGTAAGTATATCTGAAATGCCTATCGGCACCTATATCTGAAATGCCTATCGGCACCAATTTTTGAAATGCCTATCGGAAACTACATCTGAAATGCCTATCAGCACCTATATTTGAAATGCCTATCGGCAACCATATCTGAAATGCCTATCCACACCTATATGTGAAATACCTATCGGCTTCTATATCTGAAATGCCTATCGGCACCTATTTTTAAAATGCCAATCGGCAACTATATCTGAAATGCCTATCGGTACCTATATCTGAAATGCCTATCGGCACCAATTTTTGAAATGCCTATCGGAAACTACATCTGAAATGCTTATCAGCACCTATATTTGAAATGCCTATCGGCAACCATATCTGGAATGCCTATCGGCACCTATATTTGAAATGCCTATTGGCTTCTATATCTGAAATGCCTATCGACACCTTTTTTTAAAATGCCAATTGGCAACTATATCTGAAATGCCTCTCGGCACCTATATCTGAAATGCCTATCGGTACCTATTTTTGAAATGCCTATCGGAAACTACATCTGAAATGCCTATCAGCACTTATATTTGAAATGCCTATCGGCAACCATATCTGGAATGCCTATCGGCACCTATATTTGAAATGCCTATCGGCTTCTATATCTCAAATGCCTATTGGCACCTATTTTTAAAATGCTAATCGGCAACTATATCTGAAATGCCTATCGGCACCTATATCTGAAATGCCTATCGGCACCTATTTTTGAAATGCCTTTCGGAAACAACATCTGAAATGCCTATCTGCTTCTATATTTGAAATGCCTATCGGCAACCATATCTGAAATGCCTATCGACACCTATATTTGAAATACCTATCGGCTTCTATATCTGAAATGCCTATCGGCACCTGTTTTTAAAATGCCAATCGGCAACTATATCTGAAATGCCTATCGGCAATTATATCTGAAATGCCTATCGGCATCAATTTTTGAAATGCCTATCGGAAACTACATCTAAAATGCCTATCAGCACCTATATTTGAAATTTTTATTGGCAACCATATCTGGAATGCCTATCGGCATCTATATTTAAAATGCCTATCGGCTTCTATATCTGAAATGCCTATCGGCACCTATTTTTAAAATGCCAATTGGCAACTATACCTGAAATGACTATCGGCACCTATATCTGAAATGCCTATCGGCACCTATTTTTAAAATGCCAATCGGCAACTATATCTGAAGTGCCTATCGGCACCTATATCTGAAATGCCTATCGGCACCTATTTTTGAAATGCCTATCGAAAACTACATCTGAAATGCCTATCAGCACCTATATTTGAAGTGCCTATCGGCAACCACATCAGAAATGCCTATCGACACCTATATCCGAAATGCCTTTCGGCATTAATATCTGAAATGCCTATCGACACCTATATTTGAAATGCCTATCGGCACCTATATTTTAAATGCCTATCGGCAACTATATGTAACAGGCCTATCGGCACCTATATCTGAAATGCCTATCGGCACCTATTTTTGAAATGCCTATCGGAAACTACATCTAAAATGCCTATCGGCACCTATTTTTAAAATGCCAATCGGCAACTATATCTGAAATGCCTATCGGCACCTATATCTGAAATGCCTATCGGCACCAATTTTTGAAATGCCTATCGGAAACTACATCTGAAATGCCTATCAGCACCTATATTTGAAATGCCTATCGGCAACCATATCTGGAATGCCTATCGGCACCTATATTTGAAATGCCTATTGGCTTCTATATCTGAAATGCCTATCGACACCTTTTTTTAAAATGCCATTTGGCAACTATACCTGAAATGACTATCGGCACCTATATCTGAAATGCCTATCGGCACCTATTTTTGAAATGCCTATCGGAAACTACATCTGAAATGCCTATCAGCACCTATATTTGAAATGCCTATCGGCAACCATATCTGAAATGCCTATTCACACCTATATTTGAAATACCTATCGGATTCTATATCTGAAATGCCTATCGGCACCTATTTTTAAAATGCCAATCGGCAACTATATCTGAAATGCCTATCGGCACCTATATCTGAAATGCCTATCGGCACCAATTTTTGAAATGCCTATCGGAAACTACATCTGAAATGCCTATCAGCACCTATATTTAAAATTTTTAATGGCAACCATATCTGGAATGCCTATCGGCACCTATATTTGAAATGCCTATCGGCTTCTATATCTGAAATGCCTATCGGCACCTATTTTTAAAATGCCAATCGGCAACTATATCTGAAGTGCCTGTCGGCACCTATATCTGAAATGCCTATCGGCACCAATTTTTGAAATGCCTATCGGAAACTACATCTGAAATGCCTATCAGCACCTATATTTGAAATGCCTATCGGCAACCATATCTGGAATGCCTATCGACACTTATATTTGAAATGCCTATCGGCTTCTATATCTGAAATGCCTATTGGCACCTATTTTTAAAATGCTAATCGGCACCTATTTCTGAAATGCCTATCGGCACCTATTTTTGAAATGCCTATCGGAAACTACATCTGAAATGCCTTTCAGCACCTATATTTGAAATGCCTATCGGCAACCATATCTGGAATGCCTATCGGCACCTATATTTGAAATGCCTATCGGCTTCTATATCTGAAATGCCTATCGGCACCTATTTTTAAAATGCCAATCGGCAACTATATCTGAAGTGCCTATCGGCATCTATATCTGAAATGCTTATCGGCACCTATTTTTGAAATGCCTATCAAAAACTACATCTGAAATGCCTATCAGCACCTATATTTGAAATGCCTATCGGCAACCATATCTGGAATGCCTATCGGCACCTATATTTGAAATGCCTATCGGCTTCTATATCTGAAATGCCTATCGGCACCTATTTTTAAAATGCCAATCGGCAACTATATCTGAAGTGCCTATCGGCACCTATATCTGAAATGCCTATCGACACCTATATTTGAAATGCCTATCGGCACCTATATTTTAAATGCCTATCGGCAACTATATCTGATATGCCTATCGGCACCTATATCTGAAATGCCTGTCGGCACCTATTTCTGAAATGCCTATCGGAAACTACATCTAAAATGCCTATCGGCACCTATTTTTAAAATGCCAATCGGCAACTCTATCTGAAATGCCTATCGGCACCTATTTTTGAAATGCCTATCGGTAACTACATCTCAGATGCCTATCAGCACCTATATTTGAAATGCCTATCGGCAACCATACCTGAAATGCCTATCGACACCTATATTTGAAAAACCTATCGGCTTCTATATCTGAAATGCCTATCGGCAGCTATTTTTAAAATGCCAATCGGCAACTATATCTGAAATGCCTATCGGCACCTATATCTGAAATGCCTATCGGCACCAATTTTTGAAATGCCTATCGGAAACTACATCTGAAATGCCTATTAGCACCTATATTTAAAATCCCTATCGGCAACCATATCTGGAATGCCTATCGGCACCTATATTTAAAATGCCTATCGGCTTCTATATCGGAAATGCCTATCGACACCTATTTTTAAAATGCCAATTGGCAACTATATCTGAAATGCCTATCGGCACCTATATCTGAAATGCCTATCGGTACCTATTTTTGAAATGCCTATCGGAAACTACATCTGAAATGTCTATCAGCACTTATATTTGAAATGCCTATCGGCAACCATATTTGGAATGCCTATCGGCACCTATATTTGAAATGCCTATCGGCTTCTATATCTGAAATGCCTATCGGCACCTATTTTTAAAATGCCAATCGGCAACTATATCTGAAATGCCTATCGGCACCTATATCTGAAATGCCTATCGGCACCTATTTTTGAAATGCCTTTCGGAAACTACATCTGAAATGCCTATCTGCTCCTATATTTGAAATGCCTATCGGCAACCATATCTGAAATGCCTATCGACACCTATATTTGAAATACCTATCGGCTTCCATATCTGAAATGCCTATCGGCACCTGTGTTTAAAATGCCAATCGGCAACTATATCTGAAATGCCTATCGGCACCTATATCTAAAATGCCTATCGGCATCTATTTTTGAAATGCCTATCGGAAACTACATCTAAAATGCCTATCATCACCTATATTTGAAATGCCTATCGGCAACAATATCTGGAATGCCTATCGGCACCTATATTTGAAATGCCTATCGGCTTCTATATCTGAAATGCCTATCGACACCTATTTTTAAAATGCCAGTCGGCAACTATATCTGAAATGCCTATCGGCACCTATATCTGAAATGCCTATCGGCACCTATTTTTTAAATGCCTATCGGAAACTACATCTGAAATGCCTATCAGCACCTATATTTGAACTGCCTATCGGCAACCATATCTGAAATGCCTATCGACACATATATTTGAAATACCTATCGGCTTCTACATCTGAAATGCCTATCGGCACCTATTTTTAAAATGCCAATCGGCAACTATATCTGATATGCCTATCGGCACCTATATCTGAAATGCCTATCGGCACCTATTTTTGAAATGCCTATCGGAAACTACATCTGAAATGCCAATCAGCACCTATATTTAAAATGCCTATCGGCAACCATATCTGCAATGCCTATCGGCTTCTATATCTGAAATGCCTATCAGCACCTATTTTTAAAATGCCAATCGGCAACTATATCTGAAATGCCTATCGGCACCTATATCTGAAATGCCTATCGGCACCTATTTTTGAAATGCCTATCGGAAACTACATCTGAAATGCCTATCAGCACCTATATTTGAAATGCCTATCGGCAACCATATCTGGAATGCCTATCGGCACCTATATTTGAAATGCCTATCGGCTTCTATATCTGAAATGCCTATCGGCACCTATTTTTAAAATGCCAATCGGCACCTATATCTGAAATGCCTATCGCACCTATTTTTGAAATGCCTAACGAAAACTACATCCGAAATGCCTATCAGCACCTATATTTGAAATGCCTATCGGCAACCACATCAGAAATGCCTATCGGCACCTATATCTGAAATGCCTTTCGGCATTTATATCTGAAATGCCTTTCGGCATTTATTTCTGAAATGCCTATCGACACCTATATTTGAAATGCCTATCGGCACCTATATTTTAAATGCCTATCGGCAACTATATCTGATATGCCTATCGGCACCTATATCTGAAATGCCTATCGGCACCTATTTTTGAAATGCCTATCGGAAACTACATCTAAAACGCCTATCGGCACCTATTTTTAAAATGCCAATCGGCAACTATATCTGAAATGTCTATAGGCACCTATGTCTGAAATGCCTATCGGCACCTATTTTTGAAATGCCTATCGGAAACTACATCTGAAATGCCTATCAGCACCTATATTTTAAATGCCTATCGGCAACCATATAGGAAATGCCTATCGACACCTATATTTGAAATACCTATCGGCTTCTATATCTGAAATGCCTATCGGCACCTATTTTCAAAATGCCATACGGCAACTATATCTAAAATGCCTATCGGCACCTATATCTGAAATGCCTATCGGCACCAATTTTTGAAATGCCTATCGGAAACTACATCTTTAATGCCTACCAGCACCTATATTTGAAATGCCTATCGGCCACCATATCTGGAATTCCTATCGGCACCTATATTTGAAATGCCTATCGGCTTCTATATCTGAAATGCCTATCGACATCTATTTTTAAAATGCCAATTGGCAACTATATCTGAAATACCTATCGGCACCTATATATGAAATGCCTATCGGTACCTATTTTTGAATGCCTATCGGAAACTACATCTGAAATGCCTATCAGCACTTATATTTGAAATGCCTATCGGCAACTATATTGGAATGCCTATCGGCACCTATATTTGAAATGCCTATCGGCTTCTATATCTGAAATGCCTAACGGCACCTATTTTTAAAATGCCAATCGGCAACTATATCTGAAATGCCTATCGTCACCTATACCTGAAATGCCTATCGGCATCAATTTTTGAAATGCCTATCGGAAACTACATCTAAAATGCCTATCAGCACCTATATTTGAAATGCCTATCGGCAACCATATCTGTAATGCCTATCGGCACCTATATTTGAAATGCCTATCGGCTTCTATATCTGAAATGCCTATCGGCACCTATTTTTAAAATGCCAATTGGCAACTATATCGGAAATGCCTATCGTCACCTATACCTGAAATGCCTATCGGCACCAATTTTTGAAATGCCTATCGGAAACTACATCTGAAATGCCTATCAGCACCTATATTTGAAATGCCTATCGGCAACCACATCTGGAATGCTTATCGGCACCTATATTTGAAATGCCTATCGGCTTCTATATCTGAAATGCCTATCGGCACCTATTTTTAAAATGCCAATCGGCAACTATATCTGAAATGCCTATCGGCACCTATATCTGAAATGCCTATCGGCACTTATTTTTGAAATGCCTATCGGAAACTACATCTGAAATGCCTATCAGCACCTATATTTGAAATGCCTATCGGCAACCATATCTGGAATGCCTTTTGGCACCTATATTTGAAATGCCTATCGGCTTCTATATCTGAAATTCCTATCGGCACCTATTTTTAAAATGCCAATCGGCAACTATTTCTGAAATGCCTATCGGCACCTATATTTGAAATGCCTATCGGCACTTTTTTTGAAATGCCTATCGGAAACTACATCTGAAATACCTATCAGCACCTATATTTGAAATGCCTATCTGCAACCATATCTGGAATGCCTATCGGCACCTATATTTGAAATGCCTATCGGCTTCTATATCTGAAATGCCTATCGGCAACTATTTTTAAAATGCCAATCGGCAACTATATCTGTAATGCCTATCGGCACCTATATCTGAAATGCCTATCGGCACCTGTTTTTGGAATGCCTATCGGAAACTACATCTGAAATGCCTATCAGCACTAATATTTGAAATGCCTATCGGCAACCAAATCTGAAATGCCTATCGACACCTATATTTGAAATACCTATCGGCTTCTATATCTGAAATGCCTATCGGCACCTATTTTTAAAATGCCAATCGGCAACTATATCTGAAATGCCTATCGGCACCTATATCTGAAATGCCTATCGGCACCAATTTTTGAAATGCCTATCGGAAACTACATCTGAAATGCCTATCAGCACCTATATTTGAAATGCCTATCGGCAACCATATCTGGAATGCCTATCGGCACCTATATTTGAAATGCCTATCGGCTTCTATATCTGAAATGCCTATCGGCACCTATTTTTAAAATGCCAATCGGCAACTGTATCTGAAGTGCCTATCGGCACCTATATCTGAAATGCCTATCGGCACCTATTTTTGAAATGCCTATCGAAAACTACATCTGAAATGCCTTTCAGCACCTATATTTGAAATGCCTATCGGCAACCACATCAGAAATGCCTATCGACACCTATATCTGAAATGCCTTTCGGCATTTATATCTGAAATGCCTATCGACACCTATATTTGAAATGCTTATCGGCACCTATATTTTAAATGCCTATCGGCAACTATATTTGATATGCCTATCGGCACTTATATCTGAAATGCCTATCGGCACCTATTTTTGAAATGCCTATCGGAAACTACATCTAAAATGCCTATCGGCACCTATTTTTAAAATGACAATCGGTAAGTATATCTGAAATGCCTATCGGCACCTATATCTGAAATGCCTATCGGCACCTATTTTTGAAATGCCTATCGGAAACTACATCTGAAATGCCTATCAGCACCTATATTTGAAATGCCTATCGGCAACCATATCTGAAATGCCTATCCACACCTATATTTGAAATACCTATCGGCTTCTATATCTGAAATGCCTATCGGCACCTATTTTTAAAATGCCTATCGGCAACTACATCTGAAATGCCTATCGGTACCTATATCTGAAATGCCTATCGGCACCAATTTTTGAAATGCCTATAGGAAAATACATCTGAAATGCTTATCAGCACCTATATTTAAAATGCCTATCGGCAACCATATCTGGAATGCCTATCGGCACCTATATTTGAAATGCCTATTGGCTTCTATATCTGAAATGCCTATCGACACCTTTTTTTAAAATGCCAATTGGCAACTATATCTGAAATGCCTCTCGGCACCTATATCTGAAATGCCTATCGGTACCTATTTTTGAAATGCCTATCGGAAACTACATCTGAAATGCCTATCAGCACTTATATTTGAAATGCCTATCGGCAACCATATCTGGAATGCCTATCGGCACCTATATTTGAAATGCCTATCGGCTTCTATATCTCAAATGCCTATTGGCACCTATTTTTAAAATGCTAATCGGCAACTATATCTGAAATGCCTATCGGCACCTATATCTGAAATGCCTATCGGCACCTATTTTTGAAATGCCTTTCGGAAACAACATCTGAAATGCCTATCTGCTTCTATATTTGAAATGCCTATCGGCAACCATATCTGAAATGCCTACCGACACCTATATTTGAAATACCTATCGGCTTCTATATCTGAAATGCCTATCGGCACCTGTTTTTAAAATGCCAATCGGCAACTATATCTGAAATGCCTATCGGCAATTATATCTGAAATGCCTATCGGCATCAATTTTTGAAATGCCTATCGGAAACTACATCTAAAATGCCTATCAGCACCTATATTTGAAATTTTTATTGGCAACCATATCTGGAATGCCTATCGGCACCTATATTTGAAATGCCTATCGGCTTCTATATCTGAAATGCCTATCGGCACCTATTTTTAAAATGCCAATTGGCAACTATACCTGAAATGACTATCGGCACCTATATCTGAAATGCCTATCGGCACCTATTTTTGAAATGCCTATCGGAAACTACATCTGAAATGCCTATCAGCACCTATATTTGAAATGCCTATCGGCAACCATATCTGGAATGCCTATCGGCACCTATATTTGAAATGCCTATCGGCTTCTATATCTGAAATGTCTATCGGCACCTATTTTTAAAATGCCAATCGGCAACTATATTTGAAATGACTATCGGCACTTATATCTGAAAAGCCTATCGGCACCTATTTTTGAAATGCCTATCGGAAACTACATCTGAAATGCCTATCAGCGCCTATATTTGAAATGCTTATCGGCAACCATATCTGGAATGCCTATCGGCGCCTATATTTGAAATGCCTATCGGCACCTATTTTTAAAATGCCAATCGGCAACTATATCTGAAGTGCCTATCGGCACCTATATCTGAAATGCCTATCGGCACCTATTTTTGAAATGCCTATCGAAAACTACATCTGAAATGCCTATCAGCACCTATATTTGAAGTGCCTATCGGCAACCACATCAGAAATGCCTATCGACACCTATATCCGAAATGCCTTTCGGCATTAATATCTGAAATGCCTATCGACACCTATATTTGAAATGCCTATCGGCACCTATATTTTAAATGCCTATCGGCAACTATATCTGACAGGCCTATCGGCACCTATATCTGAAATGCCTATCGGCACCTATTTTTGAAATGCCTATCGGAAACTACATCTAAAATGCCTATCGGCACCTATTTTTAAAATGCCAATCGGCAACTATATCTGAAATGCCTATCGGCACCTATATCTGAAATGCCTATCGGCACCAATTTTTGAAATGCCTATCGGAAACTACATCTGAAATGCCTATCAGCACCTATATTTGAAATGCCTATCGGTAACCATATCTGGAATGCCTATCGGCACCTATATTTGAAATGCCTATTGGCTTCTATATCTGAAATGCCTATCGACACCTTTTTTTATAATGCCATTTGGCAACTATACCTGAAATGACTATCGGCACCTATATCTGAAATGCCTATCGGCACCTATTTTTGAAATGCCTATCGGAAACTACATCTGAAATGCCTATCAGCACCTATATTTGAAATGCCTATCGGCAACCATATCTGAAATGCCTATTCACACCTATATTTGAAATACCTATCGGCTTCTATATCTGAAATGCCTATCGGCACCTATTTTTAAAATGCCAATCGGCAACTATATCTGAAATGCCTATCGGCACCTATATCTGAAATGCCTATCGGCACCAATTTTTGAAATGCCTATCGGAAACTACATCTGAAATGCCTATCAGCACCTATATTTGAAATGCCTATCGGCAACCATACCTGGAATGCCTATCGGCACCTATATTTGAAATGCCTATTGGCTTCTATATCTGAAATGCCTATTGACACCTTTTTTTAAAATGCCAATTGGCAACTATATCTGAAATGCCTCTCGGCACCTATATCTGAAATGCCTATCGGTACCTATTTTTGAAATGCCTATCGGAAACTACATCTGAAATGCCTATCAGCACTTATTTTTGAAATGCCTATCGGCAACCATATCTGGAATGCCTATCGACACTTATATTTGAAATGCCTATCGGCTTCTATATCTGAAATGCCTATTGGCACCTATTTTTAAAATGCTAATCGGCACCTATATCTGAAATGCCTATCGGCACCTATTTTTGAAATGCCTATCGGAAACTACATCTGAAATGCCTTTCAGCACCTATATTTGAAATGCCTTTAGGCAACCATATCTGGAATTCCTATCGGCACCTATATTTGAAATGCCTATCGGCTTCTATATCTGAAATGCCTATCGGCAGCTATTTTTAAAATGCCAATCGGCAACTATATCTGAAATGCCTATCGGCACCTATGTCTGAAATGCCTATCGGTACCTATTTTTGAAATGCCTATCGGAAACTACATCTGAAATGTCTATCAGCACTTATATTTGAAATGCCTTTTGGCAACCATATCTGGAATGCCTATCGGCACCTATATTTGAAATGCCTATCGGCTTCTATATCTGAAATGCCTATCGGCACCTATTTTTAAAATGCCAATCGGCAACTATATCTGAAATGCCTATCGGCACCTATATCTGAAATGCCTATCGGCACCTATTTTTGAAATGCCTTTCGGAAACTACATCTGAAATGCCTATCTGCTCCTATATTTGAAATGCCTATCGGCAACCATATCTGAAATGCCTATCGACACCTATATTTGAAATACCTATCGGCTTCCATATCTGAAATGCCTATCGGCACCTGTTTTTAAAATGCCAATCGGCAACTATATCTGAAATGCCTATCGGCACATATATCTAAAATGCCTATCGGCATCAATTTTTGAAATGCCTATCGGAAACTACATCTAAAATGCCTATCAGCACCTATATTTGAAATGCCTATCGGCAACCATATCTGGAATGCCTATCGGCACCTATATTTGAAATGCCTATCGGCTTCTATATCTGAAATGCCTATCGACACCTATTTTTAAAATGCCAATCGGCAACTATATCTGAAATGCCTATCGGCACCTATATCTGAAATGCCTATCGGCACCTATTTTTGAAATGCCTATCGGAAACTACATCTGAAATGCCTATCAGCACCTATATTTGAACTGCCTATCGGCAACCATATCTGAAATGCCTATCGACACATATATTTGAAATACCTATCGGCTTCTACATCTGAAATGCCTATCGGCACCTATTTTTAAAATGCCAATCGGCAACTATATCTGATATGCCTATCGGCACCTATATCTGAAATGCCTATCGGCACCTATTTTTGAAATGCCTATCGGAAACTACATCTGAAATGCCTATCAGCACCTATATTTGAAATGCCTATCGGCAACCATATCTGCAATGCCTATCGGCTTCTATATCTGAAATGCCTATCAGCACCTATTTTTAAAATGCCAATCGGCAACTATATCTGAAATGCCTATCGGCACCTATATCTGAAATGCCTATCGGCACCTATTTTTGAAATGCCTATCGGAAACTACATCTGAAATGCCTATCAGCACCTATATTTGAAATGCCTATCGGCAACCATATCTGGAATGCCTATCGGCACCTATATTTGAAATGCCTATCGGCTTCTATATCTGAAATGCCTATCGGCACCTATTTTTAAAATGCCAATCGGCACCTATATCTGAAATGCCTATCGCACCTATTTTTGAAATGCCTAACGAAAACTACATCCGAAATGCCTATCAGCACCTATATTTGAAATGCCTATCGGCAACCACATCAGAAATGCCTATCGGCACCTATATCTGAAATGCCTTTCGGCATTTATATCTGAAATGCCTTTCGGCATTTATTTCTGAAATGCCTATCGACACCTATATTTGAAATGCCTATCGGCACCTATATTTTAAATGCCTATCGGCACCTATATCTGAAATGCCTATTGGCACCTATTTTTGAAATGCCTATCGGAAACTACATCTAAAACGCCTATCGGCACCTATTTTTAAAATGCCAATCGGCAACTATATCTGAAATGTCTGTAGGCACCTATGTCTGAAATGCCTATCGGCACCTATTTTTGAAATGCCTATCGGAAACTACATCTGAAATCCCTATCAGCACCTATATTTTAAATGCCTATCGGCAACCATATAGGAAATGCCTATCGACACCTATATTTGAAATACCTATCGGCTTCTATATCTGAAATGCCTATCGGCACCTATTTTCAAAATGCCATACGGCAACTATATCTGAAATGCCTATCGGCACCTATATCTGAAATGCCTATCGGCACCAATTTTTGAAATGCCTATCGGAAACTACATCTTAAATGCCTATCAGCACCTATATTTGAAATGCCTATCGGCCACCATATCTGGAATTCCTATCGGCACCTATATTTGAAATGCCTATCGGCTTCTATATCTGAAATGCCTATCGACACCTATTTTTAAAATGCCAATTGGCAACTATATCTGAAATACCTATCGGCACCTATATCTGAAATGCCTATCGGTACCTATTTTTGAATGCCTATCGGAAACTACATCTGAAATGCCTATCAGCACTTATATTTGAAATGCCTATCGGCAACTATATTGGAATGCCTATCGGCACCTATATTTGAAATGCCTATCGGCTTCTATATCTGAAATGCCTAACGGCACCTATTTTTAAAATGCCAATCGGCAACTATATCTGAAATGCCTATCGTCACCTATACCTGAAATGCCTATCGGCATCAATTTTTGAAATGCCTATCGGAAACTACATCTAAAATGCCTATCAGCACCTATATTTGAAATGCCTATCGGCAACCATATCTGTAATGCCTATCGGCACCTATATTTGAAATGCCTATCGGCTTCTATATCTGAAATGCCTATCGGCACCTATTTTTAAAATGCCAATTGGCAACTATATCGGAAATGCCTATCGTCACCTATACCTGAAATGCCTATCGGCACCTATTTTTGAAATGCCTATCGGAAACTACATCTGAAATGCCTATCAGCACCTATATTTGAAATGCCTATCGGCAACCATATCTGGAATGCCTATCGGCACCTATATTTGAAATGCCTATCGGCACCAATTTTTAAAATGCCAATCGGCAACTATATCTGAAATGCCTATCGGCACCTATATCTGAAATGCCTATCGGCACCTATTTTTGAAATGCCTATCGGAAACTACATCTGAAATGCCTATCAGCACCTATATTTGAAACGCCTATCGGCAACCATATCTGAAATGCCTATCGACACCTATATTTGAAATACCTATCGGCTTCTATATCTGAAATGCCTATCGGCACCTATTTTTAAAATGCCAATCGGTAACTATATCTGTAATGCCTATCGGCACCTATATCTGAAATGCCTATCAGCACCAATTTTTAAAATGCCTATCGGAAACTACATCTGGAATGCCTATCAGCACCTATATTTGAAATGCCTATCGGCAACTATATCTGGAATGCCTATCGGCACCTATATTTGAAATGCCTATCGGCTTCTATATCTGAAATGCCTATCGACACCTATTTTTAAAATGCCAATAATAATAATAATAATAATAATAATAATAATAATAATAATAATAATAATACTTTATTCCTTTGTAAGACCATATCTGGTATAAAATCGTCAAAATATACAAAGTTTACATGTTAAAAGAACATAAACATTTAAAATATATATACATTTAAAATTAAATTGCGGATTGTTACAATTGATAGTTATATAGACATGTTTTTATTAAATATATTTTGAGTTTTTTTTTAAATATGTTAAAATTTTCAATGTTTTTGATATCGGTAGGTAATTTATTAAAATATGTGCTGCCTTTGCATATTGGGCTATTATGATATTTGGCTGTCCGATGTTGCTCTATATGTATAGCGTTACGATTTCGCGTCTTATAATTGTGAATATCAATGTTTAACTGTATGTTATTATTTGCTTTCGCGTATATTATAAGTTTATATGCGTACAGGCTGTAATATGTAAGTATATTGTTTCTTTGGAAAGTTTCTTTGCAGGATTCTCTATATGGTAAGTTGAAGATAAGTCTTATAATTCTCTTCTGCAGTCTAAAGATACGAATGCACTCTGAACTAAATCCCCATACAGATATGCAGTATTTCATAGCGCTGTATGCAAACGCGTAGTACACCATAAGCAATGTTTCACTATTAAATATGTTTTTTAAGGATTTTATGTAATAATATATTTTTTGTAGTTTAGTACACACATAGTTAATTTGATCTGTCCATTTTAAATCTGCTGTTATATATATTCCTAGGAATTTAGTAATATTCACTTGTGATATTTGGTTGTTATTGTAATATATGGTATTATTATTGTTAAAGTTATTATTATTGCCACGTTCAAGTATTATATAATTGGTTTTGTCTAGATTAACAATTAAGTGGTTTAGCTGACACCATGCGTTGAATTCCTTTATTACATTTGCGATTTTGCCCATTAGTTGGTCTTTAGTTTTATCAGAGATGATGATCGTTGTATCGTCTGCATACATTAATACTTTTCCTGAGGTAATATGGTTAGGCAAATCATTTATATACAGCAAAAAAAGGATCGGTCCCAAATTACTTCCTTGGGGAACCCCAGTGTTGACCTCAAAGGGTTTTGTTTTATGTCCATTGACATTCACAACAATACTACGACGTTAAAGATATGATTGCATCCATTCGTAAGCTTTACCTCTTATTCCTGTTTCATATAATTTTTGTAATAGAAAATTGTGGTTAACAGTGTCAAATGCGGATGTTAAATCAAAAAATACTATTGCAACCTGTTCATTCTGGTCCATTTGCTTCGTAACATAATTGACAGTTTCACTACAAGCACTACATGTGGAGTGTTTTGGTCTGAAACCATGCTGACATGATGTTAAGATATTATTTGTTGATATAAAATTCATTAATCTGTTATACATGGAGGTTTCTATAATTTTTGCTAGACTGCTGAGCAGTGATATCGGTCTGTAGTTTTCAATCGACGTGCAGTCATTTTTCTTATATATTGGAACAACTACAGCTGTTTTTAAGTTGTTGGGATATTGTCCCTGTGAATATGACAGATTAATAATGTGAACAATCACATGTACAATTATTGTTATAACATATTTTATTACCTTCGCTGGCACGTCGTCGTTTCCACATGCTAGTGAGTTGTTAAGTTTTGCGACAATTGTAAGTATTTCCTTATCATCAGCAGGATATAAAAACATAGTATTGTTATTTCTTATCGATAGTGTACATTGTCTAGATAAAGTTTTATAATGACTGTTTAATTTTAATTTAGCACATATAGTGAAGTAATCTCCAAACAACTTTCCAACTTTATTCGGTTCTTCGATTTTTTCCCCATTAATATCGCAGATTGTTATTTTATCGGTGGTTGTTTTGTTGTTTCCCGTCATGGATTTGATTGTTTTCCACTTCTCTCTGCTTGTATTGTTTGAGTTGGCAATAATGTTCGTAATATGATAATTTTTTGCCTGTTTTATATTTTTTGAATGTTGATTCTTTTTTGCTTTGTATAGATTTTCCAGGTCATTATTATGATGGTCTGTTTTCAATAGAAATAAATTATTAAGCTCTTTACTTTCAGCAATTAGTTCCTTAGTGATCCATCCATTTTTAGATCCTGTGGTACAGGACTTCCTTGCTATTGTAGGAAAACTTATAGCAAAACAGTAGTTAAAATTTTCCACAAATAAATCACAAGCAGTTTGTAGATCATTACTTGTGATAATATCCCCCCAGTCTGTCCTTTGTGATAACCAGTACATGTGGTTCATATTAATTTCGTTATATTGTCTTTTATGTATTATTTCTTTAGTTTTAGTAAAATTTCCACGTTTCTTTATGTTTTTAATTGGTATTTTAATTATTACTTTTTGAGCAAGATGATCGCTGATGTTTAAGTTTATTACTGCACCTTGTATAACTGTTAAGTTTTTATTTAGCACACAATAGTCAATCGATTTCACTGATTTTTTGTTTATTTTTGTTGGTTGTTTAATAATATTTATACACTTATACGAATTAAATATGTCATGGAGCTCATTTCTGATCATACTATTTGTTAAATCGTCCACATTAAGATCACCACATACTATAACTTTATTCTTAGTGGGGTTTATAATTTCATATAGTTTACTCATAGCCCTTATGAATTTGTTTTTGTCACCATTTGGTGAGGTGTAAATAGTTATGATATATAGCGTTTGCAAATTGTCTTTACATATTTTAAGTCCGGTACACTCAAAATTTATTTCTTCACAAATGTTTGTGAGATGTACAGTAGTACAGTACTGTGCAATCTTTTCATTTGCATATATGGCCACTCCGACATGAATATGTTTATGACGACAGAAACTGTTAATAAGTTTAAAACCCGCAATATACATAGTATTTATTGATATTTTACTCTGCCAATGTTCTGATATGCAGAGGAAATCGCACTTATGACTATTTATACTCATCTCAATTATATTAATTTTATTAGCAAGACACTGCACATTTTGGTGTATTACTGTGTAGGTTTGATCTTTTACTAAATTAAATTCACCGATATCTTTATCAACCTGTTTCATTGCACTAATTTCATTGTTTTTGGGTTGGTGCTTGTTTTTGTGACTTGTCACGAAAAAAATTGAAACGCCTAATTAAGACATTGGCCGGCCAGAATTCCGGTTTTGTTAGCTTGTCACGTAACATGATATTTGCTCCAACTTTATATGATGAGTTATATTTAGTTGTGTTAATTATCTCAACCTCAAAATCACTTTTGACATAACCCTCACAGTTTTCCTGCAGATATTCTTGTATATCTTCTTTTTTGACAGTTATGTCTACTCGCCCAATATATAACCATATTTTTCGTGGTGCACCTTTGAACGCATTAGTTCTAGTAGCTGTTCCATAATTGCCTCTCCTTTTTCTATACCTTACTTTCTTGAAATGTTCATTATTGTCATCTTGGTTTTCTTCTTCTTCTACTTCATTACTATCATTTTCTTTATTCATTGTAGTTCCAGTATTTACGTTTGTATTGTTTACGCTGACATTTTCTTTTGCACTATTTATTTTATCATGGACATCAACCAAAATAGTTGTTTTATTGCAGTTCATATTCTCACCGCCCACGTCACTATTTATCATATTGTCACTCTTTTTATTATTGACTGCTTTATCAGAGTTTATAAGTTTTCTAATTTCACCAGTAGATGTACCTGTTTTGACATTTTTCGGCGATTTGATGATTTTGACAGGCTCTTTTTGGTTTTTGATAGCCACATTTGTATTTTTCTCTACAGCAATGTTATTTATCATGCTGCTCATATTAGAATATTTACTATTTAATAAAGCAAGTTCTTTTAGTATTGCTGTATTAGAGCTTTTAAGTTCATTAATGATTGCATATAGATTTTCAAAGTTGTTGCACTCACCTACACATTCTCTGCATGTCCATTTTATATTATTATTAGCTACTAGCACATTATATTCGCTTTTTTTGACCATTACACAATTGATGTGATATATTAAGGCACATTTGCCTGCACATTTAACGAAACATTCACTTTGATTTATTTTTTCTTTGCATAGATTACACGCACTATCTAATTCAACTTCTGCTTGATCCGCCATCTTGAAATATAATATCGGCAACTATACCTAAAATGCCTATCGGCACCTATATCTGAAATGCCTATCGGCACTTATTTTTGAAATGCCTATCGGAAACTACATCTGAAATGCCTATCAGCACCTATATTTGAAATGCCTATCGGCAACCATATCTGAAATGCCTATCGACACATATATTTGAAATACCTATCGGCTTCTATATCTGAAATGCCTATCGGCACCTATTTTTAAAATGCCAATCGGCAACTATATCTGAAATGCCTATCGGCACCTATATATGAAATGTGTATCGGCACCTATTTTTAAAATGCCTATCGGAAACTACATCTGAAATGCCTATCAGCACCTATATTTGAAATGCCTATCGGCAACCATATCTGGAATGCCTATCGGCACCTATATTTAAAATGCCTATCGGCTTCTATATCTATAATGCCTATCGGCACCTATTTTTAAAATGCCAATCGGCAACTATATCTGAAATGCCTATCGGCACTTATATCTGAAATGCCTATCGGCACCTATTTTTGAAATGCCTATCGGAAACTACATCTGAAATGCCTATCAGCACCTATATTTGAAATGCCTATCGGCTTCTATATCTAAAATGCCTATCGGCACCTATTTTTGAAATGCCTATCGGAAACTACACCTGGAATGCCTATCAGCACCTATATATGAAATGCCTATCGGCACCAATTTTTGAAATGCCTATCGGAAATTACATCTAGAATGCCTATTAGCACCTATATTTGAAATGCCTATCGGCAACCATATCTGGAATGCCTATCGGCATCTATTTTTAAAATGCTAATCGGCAACTATATCTGAAATGCCTATCGGCACCTATATCTGAAATGCCTATCGGCACCAATTTTTGAAATGCCTAGCGGAAACTACATCTGAAATGCCTATCAGCACCTATATTTGAAATGCCTATCGGCAACCATATCTGGAATGCTTATCGGCACCTATATTTGAAATGCCTACGGGCTTCTATATCTGAAATGCCTATCGACACCTATTTTTAAAATGCTAATCGGCAACTATATCTGAAATGCCTATCGGCACCTATATCTGAAATGCCTATCGGCACCTATTTTTGAAATGCCTATCGGAAACTACATCTGAAATGCCTATCAGCACCTATATTTGAAATGCCTATCGGTAACCATATCTGAAATGCCCATCGACACCTATATTTGAAATACCTATCGGCTTCTATATCTGAAATGCCTATCGGCACCTATTTTTACAATGCCAATCGGCAACTATATCTGAAATGCCTATCGGCACCTATATCTGAAATGCCTATCGGCACCAATTTTTGAAATGCCTAGCGGAAACTACATCTGAAATGCCTATCGGCACCAATTTTTGAAATGCCTAGCGGAAACTACATCTGAAATGCCTATCAGCACCTATATTTGAAATGCCTATCGGCAACCATATCTGAAATGCTTATCGGCACCTATATTTGAAATGCCTATCGGCTTCTATATCTGAAATGCCTATCGGCACCTATTTTTAAAATGCCAATCGGCAACTATATCTGAAATGCCTATCGGCACCTATATCTGAAATGCCTATCGGCACCTATTTTTGAAATGCCTATCGGAAACTACATCTGAAATGCCCCTCAGCACCTATATTTGAAATGCCTATCGGCAACCATATCTGGAATGCCTTTTGGCATCTATATTTGAAATGCCTATCGGCTTCTATATCTGAAATTCCTATCGGCACCTATTTTTAAAATGCCAATCGGCAACTATATCTGAAATGCCTATCGGCACCTATATCTGAAATGCCTATCGGCACCTATTTTTGAAATGCCTATTGGAAACTACATCTGAAATACCTATCAGCACCTATATTTGAAATGCCTATCTGCAACCATATCTGGAATGCCTATCGGCACCTATATTTGAAATGCCTATCGGCTTCTATATCTGAAATGCCTATCGGCACCTATTTTTAAAATGCCAATCGGCAACTATATCTGTAATGCCTATCGGCACCTATATCTGAAATGCCTATCGGCACCTATTTTTGAAATGCCTATCGGAAACTACATCTGAAATGCCTATCAGCACTAATATTTGAAATGCCTATCGGCAACCAAATCTGAAATGCCTATCGACACCTATATTTGAAATACCTATCGGCTTCTATATCTGAAATGCCTATCGGCACCTATTTTTAAAATGCCAATCGGCAACTATATCTGAAATGCCTATCGGCACCTATATCTGAAATGCCTATCGGCACCAATTTTTGAAATGCCTATCGGAAACTACATCTGAAATGCCTATCAGCACCTATATTTGAAATGCCTATCGGCAACCATATCTGGCATGCCTATCGGCACCTATATTTGAAATGCCTATCGGTTTCTATATCTGAAATGCCTATCGGCACCTATATTTAAAATGCCAATCGGCAACTATATCTGAAATGCCTATCGGCACCTATATCTGAAATGCCTATCGGCACCAATTTTTGAAATGCCTATCGGAAACAACATCTGAAATGCCTATCAGCACCTATATTTGAAATGCCTATCGGCAACCATATCTGGAATGCCTATTTGCGCCTATATTTAAAATGCCTATCGGCTTCTATATCTGAAATGCCTATCGGCACCTATTTTTAAAATGCCAATCGGCAACTATATCTGAAGTGCCTATCGGCACCTATATCTGAAATGCCTATCGGCACCTATTTTTGAAATGCCTATCGAAAACTACATCTGAAATGCCTATCAGCACCTATATTTGAAATGCCTATCGGCAACCACATCAGAAATGCCTATCGACACCTATATCTGAAATGCCTTTCGGCATTTATATCTGAAATGCCTATCGACACCTACATTTGAAATGCTTATCGGCACCTATATTTTAAATGCCTATCGGCAACTATATTTGATATGCCTATCGGTACCTATATCTGAAATGCCTATCGGCACCTATTTTTAAAATGCCAATCGGTAAGTATATCTGAAATGCCTATCGGCACCTATATCTGAAATGCCTATCGGCACCTATTTTTGAAATGCCTATCGGAAACTACATCTGAAATGCCTATCAGCACCTATATTTGAAATGCCTATCGGCAACCATATCTGAAATGCCTATCCACACCTATATTTGAAATACCTATCGGCTTCTATATCTGAAATGCCTATCGGCACCTATTTTTAAAATGCCAATCGGCAACTATATCTTAAATGCCTATCGGCACCTATATCTGAAATGCCTATCGGCACCAATTTTTGAAATGCCTATCGGAAACTACATCTGAAATGCCTATCAGCACCTATATTTGAAATGCCTATCGGCAACCATATCTGGAATGCCTATCGGCACCTATATTTGAAATGCCTATTGGCTTCTATATCTGAAATGCCTATCGACACCTTATTTTAAAATGCCAATTGGCAACTATATCTGGAATGCCTCTCGGCACCTATATCTGAAATGCCTATCGGTACCTATTTTTTAAATGCCTATCGGAAACTACATCTGAAATGCCTATCAGCACTTATATTTGAAATGCCTATCGGCAACCATATCTGGAATGCCTATCGGCACCTATATTTGAAATGCCTATCGGCTTCTATATCTGAAATGCCTATTGGCACCTATTTTTAAATTGCTAATCGGCAACTATATCTGAAATGCCTATCGGCACCTATTTTTGAAATGCCTTTCGGAAACAACATCTGAAATGCCTATCTGCTCCTATATTTGAAATGCCTATCGGCAACCATATCTGAAATGCCTATCGACACCTATATTTGAAATACCTATCGGCTTGTATATCTGAAATGCCTATCGGCACCTGTTTTTAAAATGCCAATCGGCAACTATATCTGAAATGCCTATCGGCAATTATATCTGAAATGCCTATCGGAAACTACATCTAAAATGCCAATCAGCACCTATATTTGAAATTTTTATCGGCAACCATATCTAGAATGCCTATCGGCACCTATATTTGAAATGCCCATCGGCTTCTATATCTGAAATGCCTATCGGCACCTATTTTTAAAATGCCAATTGGCAACTATACCTGAAATGACTATCGGTACCTATATCTGAAATGCCTATCGGAACCTATTTTTAAATGCCTATCGGAAACTACATCTGAAATGCCTATCAGCACCTATATTTGAAATGCCTATCGGCAACCGTATCTGGAATGCCTATCGGCACCTATATTTGAAATGCCTATCGGCTTCTATATCTGAAATGCCTATCGGCACCTATTTTTAAAATGCCAATCGGCAACTATATCTGAAATGCCTATCGGCACCTATATCTGAAAAGCCTATCGACACCTATTTTTGAAATGCCTATCGGAAACTACATCTGAAATGCCTATCAGCACCTATATTTGAAATGCCTATCGGCACCTATTTTTAAAATGCCAATCGGCAACTATATCTGAAGTGCCTATCGGCACCTATATCTGAAATGCCTATCGGCACCTATTTTTGAAATGCCTATCGAAAACTACATCTGAAATGCCTATCAGCACCTATATTTGAAGTGCCTATCGGCAACCACATCAGAAATGCCTATCGACACCTATATCTGAAATGCCTTTCGGCATTTATATCTGAAATGCCTATCGACACCTATATTTGAAATTCCTATCGGCACCTATATTTTAAATGCCTATCGGCAACTATATCTGACAGGCCTATCGGCACCTATAACTGAAATGCCTATCGGCACCTATTTTTGAAATGCCTACCGGAAACTACATCTAAAATGCCTATCGGCATCTATTTTTAAAATGCCAATCGGTAAGTATATCTGAAATGCCTATCGGCACCTATATCTGAAATACCTATCGGCACCTATTTTTGAAATGCCTATCGGAAACTACATCTGAAATGCCTATCAGCACGTATATTTGAAATGCCTATCGGCAACCATATCTGAAATGCCTATCCACACCTATATTTGAAATACCTATCGGCTTCTATATCTGAAATGCCTATCGGCACCTATTTTTAAAATGCCAATCGGGAACTATATCTGAAATGCCTATCGGCACCTATATCTGAAATGCCTATCGGCACAAATTTTTGAAATGCCTATCGGAAACTACATCTGAAATGCCTATCAGCACCTATATTTGAAATGCCTATCGGCAACCATATCTGGAATGCCTATCGGCACCTATATTTGAAATGCCTATTGGCATCTATATCTGAAATGCCTATCGACACCTTTTTTTAAAATGCCAATAGGCAACTATACCTGAAATGACTATCGGCACCTATATCTGAAATGCCTATCGGCACCTATTTTTGAAATGCCTAACGGAAACTACATCTGAAATGCCTATCAGCACCTATATTTGAAATGCCTATCGGCAAACATATCTGAAATGCCTATCCACACCTATATTTGAAATACCTATCGGCTTCTATATCTGAAATGCCTATCGGCACCTATTTTTAAAATGCCAATCGGCAACAATATCTGAAATGCCTATCGGCACCTATATCTGAAATGCCTATCGGCACCAATTTTTGAAATGCCTATCGGAAACTACATCTGAAATGCCTATCAGCACCTATATTTGAAATGCCTATCGGCAACCATATCTGGAATGCCTATCGGCACCTATATTTGAAATGCCTATTGGCTTCTATATCTGAAATGCCTATCGACACCTTTTTTTAAAATGCCAATTGGCAACTATATCTGAAATGCCTCTCAGCACCTATATCTGAAATGCCTATCGGTACCTATTTTTGAAATGCCTATCGGAAACTACATCTGAAATGCCTATCAGCACTTATATTTGAAATGCCTATCGGCAAACATATCTGGGATGCCTATCGGCCCCTATATTTGAAATGCCTATCGGCTTCTATATCTTAAATGCCTATTGGCACCTATTTTTAAAATGCTAATCGGCAACTAAACCTGAAATGACTATCGGCACCTATATCTGAAATGCCTATCGGCACCAATTTTTGAAATGCCTATCGGAAACTACATCTGAAATGCCTATCAGCACCTATATTTGAAATGCCTATCGGCAACCATATCTGAAATGCCTATCGACACCTATATTTGAAATACCTATCAGCTTCTATATCTGAAATGCCTATCGGCACCTATTTTTAAAATGCCAATCGGCAACTATATCTGAAATGCCTATCGGCAATTATATCTGAAATGTCTATCGGCATCAATTTTTGAAATGCCTATCGGAAACTACATCTAAAATGCCTATCAGCACCTATATTTGAAATGCCTATCGGCAACCATATCTGAAATGCCTATCGGCACCTATATTTGAAATGCCTATCGGCTTCTATATCTGAAATGCCTATCGGCACCTGTTTTTAAAATGCTAATTGGCAACTAAACCTGAAATGACTATCGGCACCTATATCTGAAATGCCTATCGGCACCTATTTTTGAAATGTCTATCGGAAACTACATCTGAAATGCCTATCAGCACCTATATTAGAAATGCCTATCGGCAACCATATCTGGAATGCTTATCGGCACCTATATTTAAAATGCCTATCGGCTTCTATATCTGAAATGCCTATCGGCACCTATTTTTAAAATGCCAATCGGCAACTATATCTGAAATGCCTATCAGCACCTATATCTGAAATGCCTATCGGCACCTGTTTTTGAAATGCCTATCGGAAACTACATCTGAAATGCCTATCAGCACCTATATTTGAAGTGCCTATCGGCAACCACATCGGAAATGCCTATCGACACCTATTACTGAAATGCCTTTCGGAATTTATATCTGAAATGCCTATCGACACCTATATTTGAAATGCCTATCGGCACCTATATTTTAAATGCCTATCGGCAACTATATCTGACAGACCTATCGGCACCTATATCTGAAATGCCTACCGGCACCTATTTTTGAAATGCCTATCGGAAACTACATCTAAAATGCCTATCGGCACCTATTTTTAAAATGCAAATCGGTAAGTATATCTGAAATGCCTATCGGCACCTATATCTGAAATGCCAATCGGCACCTATTTTTGAAATGCCTATCGGAAACTACATCTGAAATGCCTATCAGCACCTATATTTGAAATGCCTATCGGCAACCATATCTGAAATGCCTATCGACACCTATATTTGAAATACCTATCGGCTTCTACATCTGAAATACCTATCAGCACCTATATTTGAAATGCCTATCGGCAACCATATCTGAAATGCCTATCGACACCTATATTAGAAATACCTATCGGCTTCTATATCTGAAATGCCTATCGGCAGCTATTTTTAAAATGCCAATCGGCAACTATATCTGAAATGCCTATCGGCACCTATATTTGAAATGCCTATCGGCACCAATTTTTGAAATGCCTATCGGAAACAACATCTGAAATGCCTATCAGCACCTATATTTGAAATGCCTATCGGCAACCATATCTGAAATGCCTATTTGCGCCTATATTTGAAATGCCTATCGGCTTCTATATCTGAAATGCCTATCGGCACCTATTTTTAAAATGCCAATCGGCAACTATATCTGAAGTGCCTATCGGCACCTATATCTGAAATGCCTATCGGCACCTGTTTTTGAAATGCCTATCGGAAACTACATCTGAAATGCCTATCAGCACCTATATTTGAAATGCCTATCGGCACCTATACTTTAAATGCCTATCGGCAACTATATCTGACAGGCCTATCGGCACCTATATCCAAAATGCCTATCGGCACCTGTTTTTGAAATGCCTATCGGAAACTACATCTAAAATGCCTATCGGCACCTATTTTTAAAATGCCAATCGGTAAGTATATCTGAAATGCCTATCGGCACCTATATCTGAAATGCCTATCGGCACCTATTTTTGAAATGCCTATCGGAAACTACATCTGAAATGCCTATCAGCTCCTATATTGGAAATGCCTATCGGCAACCATATCTGAAATGCCTATCCACACCTATATTTGAAATACCTATCGGCTTCTATATCTGAAATGCCTATCGGCACCTATTTTTAAAATGCCAATCGGCAACTATATCTGAAATGCCTATCGGCACCTATATCTGAAATGCCTATCGGCACCAATTATTGAAATGCCTATCGGAAACTACATCTGAAATGCCTATCAGCACCTATATTTGAAATGCCTATCGGCAAACTTATCTGGAATGCCTATCGGTACCTATATTTGAAATGCCTATTGGCTTTTATATCTGAAATGCCTATCGACACTTTTTTTAAAATGCCAATTGGCAACTATATCTGAAATGCCTCTCGGCACCTATATCTGAAATGCCTCTCGGCACCTATATCTGAAATGCCTATCGGTACCTATTTTTGAAATGCCTATCGGAAACTACATCTGACATGCCTATCAGCACTTATATTTGAAATGCCTATCGGCAACCATATCTGGAATGCCTACCGGCACCTATATTTGAAATGCCTATCGGCTTCTATATCTGAAATGCCTATTGGCATCTATTTTTAAAATGCTAATCGGCAATTATATCTGAAATGCCTATCGGCACCTATATCTGAAAAGCCTATCGGCACCTATTTTTGAAATGCCTTTCGGAAACTACATCTGAAATGCCTATCTGCTCCTATATTTGAAATGCCTATCGGCAACCATATCTGAAATACCTATCGACACCTATATTTGAAATACCTATCGGCTTCTATATCTGAAATGCCAATCGGCACCTGTGTTTTAAAATGCCAATCGGCAACTATATCTGAAATGCCTATCGGCACCTATATCTGAAATGCCTATCGGCATCAATTTTTGAAATGCCTATCGGAAACTACATCTAAAATGCCTATCAGCACCTATATTTGAAATGCCTATCGGCACACATATCTGGATTGCCTATCGGCACCTATATTTGTTAAATACCTATCGGCTTCTATATCTGAAATGCCTATCGGCACCTATTTTTAAAATGCCAATCGTTAACTATATCTGAAATGCCTATCGGCACCTATACCTGAAATGCCTATCAGCACCTATTTTTGAAATGCCTTTCGGAAACTACATCTGAAATGCCTATCTGCTCCTATATTTGAAATGCCTATCGGCAACCATATCTGAAATGCCTATCGACACCTATATTTGAAATACCTATCAGCTTCTATATCTGAAATGCCTATCGGCACCTGTTTTTAAAATGCCAATCGGCAACTATATCTGAAATGCCTATCGGCAATTATATCTGAAATGCCTATCGGCATCAATTTTTGAAATGCCTATTGGAAACTACATCTGAAATGCCTATCATCACCTATATTTGAAATGCCTATCGGCAACCATATCTGAAATGCCTATCGACACCTATATTTGAAATACCTATCGGCTTCTATATTTGAAATGCCTATCGGCACCTATTTTTAAAATGCCAATCGGTAACTATATCTGAAATGCCTATCGGCACCTATATCTGAAATGCCTATCGGCACCAATCTTTGAAATGCCTATCGGAAACTACATCCGGAATGCCTATCAGCACCTATATTTGAAATGCCTATCGGCAACCACATCAGAAATGCCTATCGGCACCTATATCTGAAATGCCTTTCGGCATTTATATCTGAAATGCCTATCGACACCTATATTTGAAATGCCTACCGGCACCTATATTTTAAATGCCTATCGGCCACTATATCTGATATGCCTACCGGCACCTATATCTGAAATGCCTATCGGCAGCTATTTTTGAAATGCCTATCGGAAACTACATCTAAAATGCCTATCGGCATCTATTTTTAAAATGCCAATTGGCAACTATATCTGAAATGCCTATCGGCACCTATATCTGAAATGCCTATCGGCACCTATTTTTGAAATGCCTATCGGAAACTACATCTGAAATGCCTATCAGCACCTATATTTGAAATGCCTATCGGCAACCATATCTGGAATGCCTATCGGCACCTATATTTGAAATGCCTATCGGCCTCTATATCTGAAATGCCTATCGGCACCTATTTTTAAAATGCTAATTGGCAGCTATATCTGAAATGCCTATCGGCACCTATATCTGAAATGCCTATCGGCACCTATTTTTGAAATGCCTATCGGAAACTACATCTAAAATGCCTATCAGCACCTATATTTGAAATGCCTATCGGCAATAATATCTGGAATGCCTATCGGCACCTATATTTGAAATGCCTATCGGCTTCTATATCTGAAATGCCTATCGGCACCTATTTTTAAAATGCCAATCGGCAACTATATCTGAAATGCCTATCGGCACCTATATCTGAAATGCCAATCGGCACCTATTTTTGAAATGCCTATCGGAAACGACATCCGAAATTCCTATCAGCACCTATATTTGAAATGCCTATCAACAACCATATCTGAAATGCCTATCGACACCTATATTTGAAATACCTAACGGCTTCTATATCTGAAATGCCTATCGGCACCTATATCTGAAATGCCTATCGGCACCAATTTTTGAAATGCCTATCGGAAACTACATCTGGAATGCCTATCAGCACCTATATTTGAAATGCCTATCGGCACCTATATCTGAAATGCCTATCGACACCTATTTTTGAAATACCTATCGGCTTCTATATCTGAAATGCCTATCGGCACCTGTTTTTAAAATGCCAATCGGCTACTATATCTGAAATGCCTAACGGCACATATATCTGCAATACCTATCGGCACCAATTTTTGAAATGCCTATCGGAAACTACATCTGAAATTCCTATCAGCACCTATATTTGAAATGCCTATCGGCAACCATATCTGGAATGCCTATCGGCACCTATATTATAAATGCCTATCGGCTTCTATATCTGAAATGCCTATCGGCACCTATTTAAAAATGCCAATCGGCAACTATATCTGAAATGCCTATCGGCACCTATATCTGAAATGCCTATCGGCACCTATTTTTGAAATGCCTATCGGAAACTACATCTGAAATGCCTCTCAGCACCTATATTTGAAATGCCTATCAGCAACCATATCTGAAATGCCTATCGACACATATATTTGAAATACCTATCGGCTTCTATATCTGAAAGGCCTATCGGCACCTATTTTTAAAATGCCAATCGGTAACTGTATCTGAAATGCCCATCGGCACCTATATATGAAATGCCTATCACACCAATTTTTGAAATGCCTATCGGAAACTACATCTGGAATGCCTATCAGCACCTATATTTGAAATGCCTATCGACAACCATATCTGGAATGCCTATCGGCACCTATATTTGAAATGCCTATCGGCTTCTATATCTGAAATGCCTATCGACACCTATTTTTAAAATGCCAATCGGCAACTATATCTGAAATGCCTATCGGCACCTATATCTAAAATGCCTATCGGCACCTATTTTTGAAATGCCTATCGAAAACTACATCTAAAATGCCTATCGGCACCTATTTTTAAAATGCCAATCGGCAACTATATCTGAAATGCCTATCAGCACCTATTTTTGAAATGCCTTTCGGAAACTACATCTGAAATGCCTATCTGCTTCTATATTTGAAATGCCTATCGGCAACCATATCTGAAATGCCTATCGACACCTATATTTGAAATACCTATCGGCTTCTATATCTGAAATGCCTATCGGCACCAATTTTTGAAATGCCTATCGGAAACTACATCTGAAATGCCTATCAGCACCTATATTTGAAATGCCTATCGGCAACCATATCTGGAATGCCTATCGGCACCTATATTTGAAATACCTATCGGCTTCTATATCTGAAATGCCTATCGGCACCTATTTTTAAAATGCTAATCGGCAACTATATCTGAAATGCCTATCGGCACCTATATCTGAAATGCCTATCGGCACCAATTTTTGAAATGCCTATCGGAAACTACATCTGAAATGCCTATCAGCACCTATATTTGAAATGCCTATCCGCAACTATATCTGGACTGCCTATCGGCACCTATATTTGAAATGCCTATCGGCTTCTATATCTGAAATGCCTATCGGCACCTATTTTTAAAATGCCAATCGGCAACTATATCTAAAGTGCCTATCGGCACCTATATCTGAAATGCCTATCGGCACCTATTTTTGAAATGCCTATCGAAAACTACATCTGAAATGCCTATCAGCACCTATATTTGAAATGCCTATCGGCAACCACATCAGAAATGCCTATCGGCACCTATATCTGAAATGCCTTTCGGCATTTATATCTGAAATGCCTATCGACACCTATATTTGAAATGCCTATCGGCACCTATATTTTAAATGCCTATCGGCAACTATATCTGATATGCCTACCGGCACCTATATCTGAAATGCCTATCGGCAGCTATTTTTGAAATGCCTATCGGAAACTACATCTGAAATGCCTATCAGCACCTATATTTGAAATGCCTATCGGCAACCATATCTGGAATGCCTATCGGCACCTATATTTGAAATGCCTATCGGCTTCTATATCTGAAATGCCTAACGGCACCTATTTTTGAAATGCCAATCGGTAACTATATCTGAAATGCCTATCGGCACCTAAATCTGAAATGCCTATCGGCACCTATATTTAAAATGCCTATCGGAAACTACATCTGAAATTCCTATCAGCACCTATATTTGAAATGCCTATCGGCAACCATATCTGGAATGCCTATCGGCACCTATATTTAAAATGCCTATCGGCTTCTATATCTGAAATGCCTATCCTCACCTATTTTTAAAATGCCTATCGGAAACTACATCTGAAATGCCTATCAGCACCTATAGTTTAAATGCCTATCGGCAACCATATCTGGAATGCCTATCGGCACCGATATTTGAAATGCCTATCGGCTTCTATATCTGAAATGCCTATCGGCACCTATTTTTAAAATGGCTATCGGCAACTATATCTGAAATGCCTATCGGCACCTATATCTGAAATGCCTATCGGCACCTGTTTTTGAAATGCCTATCGGAAACTACATCTGAAATGCCTATTAGCACATATATTTGAAATCCCTATAGGCAACCATATCTGGAATGCCTATCGGCACCTATATTTGAAATGCTTATCGGCTTCTATATCTGAAATGCCTATCGGCACATATTTTTGCAAATGCCAATCGGCAACTATATCCGAAATGCCTATCGGCACCTATATCTGAAATGCCTATCGGCACCTATTTTTGAAATGCCTATCGGAAACTACAACTGAAATGCCTATCAGCACCTATATTTAAAATGCCTATTGGCAACCATATTTGGAATGCCTATCGGCACCTATATTTGAAATGCCTATCGGCTTCTATATCTGAAATGCCTAGCGGCACCTATTTTAAAATGCCAATCGCCAACTATATCTGAAGTGCCTATCGGCACCTATATCTGAAATGCCTATCGGCACCTATTTTTGAAATGCCTATCGAAAACTACATCTGAAATGCCTATCAGCACCTATATTTGAAATGCCTATCGGCAACCACATCAGAAATGCCTATCGGCACCTATATCTGAAATGCCTTTCGGCATTTATATCTGAAATGCCTATCGACACCTATATTTAAAATGCCTATCGACACCTATATGTTAAATGCCTATCGGCAACTATATCTGATATGCCTATCGGCACCTATATCTGAAATGTCTATCGGCACATATTTTTGAAATGCCTATCGGAAACTACAACTGAAATGCCTATCAGCACCTATATTTGAAATGCCTATCGGCAACCATATTTAGAATGCCTATCGGCACCTATATTTGAAATGCCTATCGGCTTCTATATCTGAAATGCCTAGCGGCACCTATTTTTAAAATGCCAATCGGCAACTATATCTGAAGTGCCTATCGGCACCTATATCTGAAATGCCTATCGGCACCTATTTTTGAAATGCCTATCGAAAACTACATCTGAAATGCCTATCAGCACCTATATTTAAAATGCCTATCGGCAACCACATCAGAAATGCCTATCGGCACCTATATCTGAAATGCCTTTCGGCATTTATATCTGAAATGCCTATCGACACCTATATTTAAAATGCCTATCAACACCTATATTTTAAATGCCTATCGGCAACTATATCTGATATGCCTATCGGCACCTATATCTGAAATGCCAATCGACACCAATTTTTGAAATGCCTATCGGAAACTACACATGAAATGCCTATCAGCACCTATATTTGAAATGCCTATCGGCAACCATATTTGGAATGCCTATCGCCACCTATATTTGAAATGCCTATCGGCTTCTATATCTGAAATGCCTATCGGCACCAATTTTAAAATGCCAATCGGCAACTATATCTGAAATGCCTATCGGCACCTATATCTAAAATGCCTATCGGCACCTATTTTTGAAATGTCTTTCGGAAACTACATCTGAAATGCCTATCTGCTCCTAAATTTGAAATGTCTATCGGCAACAATATCTGAAAAGCCTATCGACACCTATATTTAAAATACCTATCGGCTTCTATATCTGAAATGCCTATCGGCACCTGTTTTTAAAATGCCAATCGGCAACTATATCTTAAATGACTATCGGCACCTATATCTGAAATGCCAATCGGTACCTATTTTTGAAATGCACATCGGAAACTACATCTGAAATGCCTATCAGTTCTTATATTTGAAATGCCTATCGGCAACCATATCTGGAATGCCTATTGGCACCTATATTTGAAATGCCTATCGGCTTCTATAACTAAAATGCCTATCGGCACCTATTTTTAAAATGCCAATCGGCAACTATATCTGAAATGCCTATCGGCACCTATATCTAAAATTCCTATCGGCACCTATTTTTGAAATGTCTTTCGGAAATTACATCTGAAATGCCTATCTGCTCCTATATTTAAAATGCCTATCAGGAACCATATCTGAAATGCCTACCGACACCTATATTTGAAATACCTATCGGCACCTATATCTGAAATGCCTATCGGCATCAATTTTTGAAATGCCTATTGGAAACTACATCTAAAATGCCTAACAGCACCTATATTTGAAATGCCTATCGGCAACCATATCTGGAATACCTATCGGCACCTATATTTGAAATGCCTATCGGCTTCTATATCTGAAATGCCTATCGGCACCTATTTTTAAAATGTCAATTGGCAACTATATCTGAAATGCCTATCGGCACCTATATCTGGAATGCCTATCGGCACATATTTTTGAAATGCCTATCGGAAACTACATCTGAATTGCCTATCAGCACCTATATTTGAAATGCCTATCGGCAACCATATCTGGAATGCCTATTGGCACCTATATTTGAAATGCCTATCGGCTTCTATATCTGAAATGCCTATCGGCACCTATTTTTAAAATGCCAATCGGCAACTATATCTGAAATGCCTATCGGCATCTATATCTGAAATGCCTATCGGCACCTATTTTTGAAATGCCTATCGGAAACTACATCTGAAATGCCTATCAGCACCTATATTTGAAATGCCTAGCGTCAACCATATCTGAAATGCCTATCGACACCTATATTTGAAATACCTATCGGCTTCTATATCTGAAATGCCTATCGGCACCTATTTTTAAAATGCCAATCGGTAACTATATCTAAAATGCCTATCGGCACCTATAACTGAAATACCTATCGGCACCAATTTTTGAAATGCCTATCGGCAACCATATCTGGAATGCCTATCGGCACCTATATTTGAAATGCCTATCGGCTTCTATATCTGAAATGCCTATCGACACCTATTTTTAAAATGCCAATCGGCAACTATATCTGAAATGCCTATCGGCACCTATATCTGAAATGCCTATAGGCACTTATTTTTGATATGCCTATCGGAAACTACATCTGAAATGCCTATCAGCACCTATATTTGAAATGCCTATCGGCAACCATATCTGGAATGCCTATCGGCACATATATTTGAAATGCCTATCGGCTTCTATATCTGAAATGCCTATCGGCACCTATTTTTAAAATGCCTATCGGCTTCTATATCTGAAATGCCTATCGGCACCTATTTTTAAAATAGCTATCGGCAACTATATCTGAAATGCCTATCGGCACCTATATCTGAAATGCCTATCGGCACCTATTTTTGAAATGCCTATCGGAAACTACATCTGAAATGCCTATCAGCACCTATATTTGAAATGCCTTTCGGCAACCATATCTGGAATGCCTATCTGCACCTATTTTTAAAATGGCTATCGGCAACTATATCTGAATTGCCTATCAGCATCTATATCTGAAATGCCTATCGGCACCTATTTTTGAAATGCCTATCGGAAACTACATCTGAAATGCCTATCAGCACCTATATTTGAAATGCCTATCGGCAACCATATCTGGAATGCCTATCGGCACCTATATTTGAAATGCCTATCGGCTTCTATATCTGAAATGCCTATCGGCACCTATTTTTAAAATGCCTATCGGAAACTACATCTGAAATGCTTATCAGCACCTATATTAGAAATGCCTATCGGCAACCATATCTGGAATGCCTAACGGCACCTATATTTGAAATGCCTATCGGCTTCTATAACTGCAATGCCTATCGGCACCCATTTTTAAAATGGCTATCGGCAACTATATCTGAAATGCCTATCGGCACCTATATCTGAAATGCCTATCGGCACCTATTTTTGAAATGCCTATCGGAAACTACATCTGAAATGCCTATCAGCACCTATATTTGAAATCTCTATCGGCAACCATATCTGGAATGCCTATCGGCACCTCTATTTGAAATGCCTATCGGCTTCTATATCTGAAATGCCTATCGGCACCTATTTTTAAAATGGCTATCGGCAACTATATCTGAAATGCCTATCGGCACCTATATCTGAAATGCCTATCGGCACCTATTTTTGAAATGCCTATCGGAAACTACATCTGAAATGCCTATCAGCACCTATATTTGAAATGCCTATCGGCAACCATATCTGGAATGCCTATCGGCACCTATATTTGAAATGCCTATCGGCTTCTATATCTGAAATGCCTAGCGGCACCTATTTTTAAAATGCCTATCGGCACCTATATCTGAAATGCCTATCGGCACGTATTTTTGAAATGCCTATCGAAAACTACAACTGAAATGCCTATCAGCACCTATATTTGAAATGCCTATCGTCAACCAAGTTTGGTATGCCTATCGGCACCTATATTTGAAATGCCTATCGGCTTCTATTTCTGAAATGTCTATCGGCACCTATTTTTAAAATGGCTATCGGCAACTATATCTGAAGTGCCTATCGGCACCTATATCTGAAATGCCTATCGGCACGTATTTTTAAAATGCCTATCGGAAACTACATCTGAAATGCCTATCAGCACCTATATTTGAAATGCATATCGGCAACCATATCTGGCATGCCTATCGGCACTTATATCTGAAATGCCTATCGGCACCTATTTTTGAAATGCCTATCGGAAACTACATCTGAAATGCCTATCAGCACCTATATTTGAAATCTCTATCGGCAACCATATCTGGAATGCCTATCGGCACCTATATTTGAAATGCCTATCGGCTTCTATATCTGAAATGCCTATCGGCACCTATTTTTAAAATGGCTATCGGCAACTATATCTGAAATGCCTATCGGCACCTATATCTGAAATGCCTATCGGCACCTATTTTTGAAATGCCTATCGGAAACTACATCTGAAATGCCTATCAGCACCTATATTTGAAATGCCTATCGGCAACCATATCTGGAATGCCTATCGGCACCTATATTTGAAATGCCTATCGGCTTCTATATCTGAAATGCCTATCGACACCTATTTTTAAAATGCCAATTGGCAACTATATCTAAAATGCCTATCGGCACCTATATCTGAAATGCCAATCGGTACCTCTTTTTGAAATGCACATCGGAAACTACATCTGAAATGCCTATCAGCACATATATTTGAAATGCCTATTGTCAACCATATCTGGAATGCCTATCGGCACCTATATTTGAAATGCCTATCGGCTTCTATATCTGAAATGCCAATCGGCACCTATCATAAAAATGATAATCGGCAACTATATCTGAAATGCCTATCGGCACCTATATCTGAAATGCCTATCGGCACCTATTTTTGAAATGTCTTTCGGAAACTACATCTGAAATGCCTATCTGCTCCTATATTTGAAATGCCTATCGGCAACCATATCTGAAATGCCTATCGACCCCTATATTTGAAATACCTATCGGCTTCTATATCTGAAATGCCTATCGGCACCTGTTTTTAAAATGCCAATCGGCAACTATATCTGAAATGCCTATCGGCACCTATATCTGAAATGCCTATCGGCATCAATTTTTTAAATGCCTATCGGAAACTACATCTAAAATGCCTATCAGCACCTATATTTGAAATGCCTATCGGCAACTATATCTGGAATGCCTATCAGCACCTATATTTGAAATGCCTATCGGCTTCTATATCTGAAATGCCTATCGGCACCTATTTTTAAAATGCCAATTGGCAACTATATCTGAAATGCCTATCGGCACCTATATCTGAAATGCCTATCGGCACCTATATCTGAAATGCCTATCGGCACCTATTTTTGAAATGCCTATCGGAAACTACATCTGAAATGCCTATCAGCACCTATATTTGAAATGCCTATCGGCAACCATATCTGGAATGCCTATTGGCACCTATACTTGAAATGCCTATCGGCATCTATATCTGAAATGCCTATCGGCACCTATTTTAAAATGCCAATCGGCAACTATATCTGAAATGCCTATCGGCACCTATAACTGAAATGCCAATCGGTACCTATTTTTGAAATGCACATCGGAAACTACATCTGAAATGCCTATCAGCACATATATTTGAAATGCCTATCGTCAACCATATCTGGAATGCCTATCGGCACCTATATTTGAAATGCCTATCGGCTTCTATATCTGAAATGCCTATCGGCACCTATGTTAAAAATGATAATCGGCCACTATATCTGAAATGCCTATCGGCACCTATATCTGAAATGCCTATCGACACCTATTTTTGAAATGCCTATCGGAAACTACATCTGAAATGCCTATATGCTCCTATATTTGAAATGCCTATCGGCAACCATATCTGGAATGCCTATCGGCACCTATATTTGAAATGCCTATCGGCTTCTATATCTGAAATGCCTATCGGCACCTATTTTTAAAATGCCAATTGGCAACTATATCTGAAATGCCTATCGGCACCTATATCTGAAATGCCTATCGACACCTATTTTTGAAATGCCTATCGGAAACTACATCTGAAATGCCTATCTGCTCCTATATTTGAAATGCCTATCGGCAACCATATCTGGAATGCCTATCGGCACCTATATTTGAAATGCCTATCGGCTTCTATATCTGAAATGCCTACCGACACCTATTTTTAAAATGCCAATTGGCAGCTATATCTGAAATGCCTATCGGCACCTATTTTTAAAATGCCAATTGGCAGCTATGTCTGAAATGCCTATCGACACCTATTTTTGAAATGCCTATCGGAAACTACATCTGAAATGCCTATCTGCTCCTATATTTGAAATGCCTATCGGCAACCATATCTGGAATGCCTATCGGCACCTATATTTGAAATGCCTATCGGCTTCTATATCTGAAATGCCTATCGACACCTATTTTTAAAATGCCAATTGGCAGCTATATCTGAAATGCCTATCGGCACCTATATCTGAAATGCCTATCGGCACCTATATCTGAAATGCCTATCGACACCTATTTTTGAAATGCCTATCGGAAACTACATCTGAAATGCCTATCTTCTCCTATATTTAAAATGCCTATCGGCAACCATATCTGGAATGCCTATCGGCACCTATATTTGAAATGCCTATCGGCTTCTATATCTGCAATGCCTATCGACACCTATTTTTAAAATGCCAATCGGCAACTATATCTGAAAAGCCTATCGGCACCTATATCTGAAATGCCTATCCACACCTATTTTTGAAATGCCTATCGGTAACTACATCTGAAATGCCTATCTGCTCCTATATTTGAAATGCCTATCGGCAACCATATCTGGAATGCCTATCGACACCTATATTTGAAATGCCTATCGGCTTCTATATCTGAAATGCCTATCGACACCTATTTTTAAAATGCCAATCAGCAACTATATCTGAAATGCCTATCGGCACCTATATCTGAAATGCCTATCGACACCTATTTTTAAAATGCCTATCGGAAACTACATCTGAAATGCCTATCTGCTCCTATATTTGAAATGCCTATCGGCAACCATAACTGAAATGCCTATCGGCACCTATATTTGAAATGCCTATCGGCTTCTATATCTGAAATGCCTATCGACACCTATTTTTAAAATGCCAATTGGCAGCTATATCTGAAATGCCTATCGGCACCTATATCTGAAATGCCTATCGGCACCTATATCTGAAATGCCTATCGACACCTATTTTTGAAATGCCTATAGAAAACTACATCTGAAATGCCTATCTGCTCCTATATTTGAAATGCCTATCGGCAACCATATCTGGAATGCCTATCGGCACCTATATTTGAAATGCCTATCGGCTTCTATATCTGAAATGCCTATCGGCACCTGTTTTTAAAATGCCAATCGGCTACTATATCTGAAATGCCTATCGGCACCTATATCTGAAATACCTATCGGCACCAATTTTTGAAATGCCTATCGGAAACTACATCTGAAATTCCTATCAGCACCTATATTTGAAATGCCTATCGGCAACCACATCTGGAATGCCTATCGGCACTTATATTTAAAATGCCTATCGGCTTCTATATCTGAAATGCCTATCGGCACCTATTTAAAAATGCCAATCGGCAACTATATCTGTAATGCCTATCGGCACCTATATCTGAAATGCCTATCGGCACCTATTTTTGAAATGCCTATCGGAAACTACATCGGAAATGCCTCTCAGCACCTTTATTTAAAATGCCTATCAGCAACCATATCTGAAATGCCTATCGACACCTATATTTGAAATACCTATCGGCTTCTATATCTGAAATGCCTATCGCAACAATTTTTGAAATGCCTATCGGAAACTACATCTGGAATGCCTATCAGCACCTATATTTGAAATGCCTATCGGCAACCATATCTGGAATGCCTATCGGCACCTATATTTGAAATGCCTATCGGCTTCTATATCTGAAATGCCTATCGACACCTATTTTTAAAATGCCAATCGGCAACTATATCTGAAATGCCTATCGGCACCTATATCTGAAATGCCTATCGGTACCTATTTTTGAAATGCCTATCGAAAACTACATCTAAAATGCCTATCGGCACCTATTTTTAAAATGCCTAACGGCACCTATATCTGAAATGCCTATCGACACCTATTTTTGAAATGCCTATCGGAAACTACATCTGAAATGCCTATCTGCTCCTATATTTGAAATGCCTATCGGCAACCATATCTGGAATGCCTATCGGCACCTATATTTGAAATGCCTATCGGCTTCTATATCTGAAATGCCTATCGACACCTATTTTTAAAATGCCAATTGGCAGCTACATCTGAAATGCCTATCGGCACCTATATCTGAAATGCCTATCGGTACCTATTTTTGAAATGCCTATCGGAAACTACATCTGAAATGCCTTTCGGAAACTACATCTGAAATGCCTATCTGCTCCTATATTTGAAATGTCTATCGGCAAACATATCTGAAATGCCTATCGACACCTGTATTTGAAATACCTATCGGCTTCTATATCTGAAATGCCTATCGGCACCTGTTTTTAAACTGCCAATCGGCACCTATATCTGAAATGCCTATCGGCATCAATTTTTGAAATGCCTATCGGAAACTACATCTAAAATGTCTATCAGCACCTATATTTGAAATGCCTATCGGCAACCATATCTGGAATGCCTATCGGCACCTATATTTGAAATGCCTATCGGCTTCTATAGTTGAAATGCCTATCGGCACCTATTTTTAAAATGCTAATTGGCAGCTATATCTGAAATGCCTATCGGCACCTATATCTGAAATGCCTATCGGCACCTTTTTTTGAAATGCCTATCGGAAACTACATCTAAAATGCCTATCAGCACCTATATTTGAAATGCCTATCGGCAATAATATCTGGAATGCCTATCGGCACCTATATTTGAAATGCCTATTGGCTTCTATATCTGAAATGCCTATCGGCACCTATTTTTAAAATGCCAATCGGCAACTATATCTGAAATGCCTATCGGCACCTATATCTGAAATGCCTATCGGCACCTATTTTTGAAATGGCTATCGGAAACGACATCTGAAATTCCTATCAGCACCTATATTTGAAATGCCTATCAACAACCATATCTGAAATGCCTATCGACACCTATATTTGAAATACCTATCGGCTTCTATATCTGAAATGCCTATCGGCACCTATATCTGAAATGCCTATCGGCACCTATTTTTGAAATGTCTTTCGGAAACTACATCTGAAATGCCTATCTGCTCCTATATTTGAAATGCCTATCGGCAACCATATCTGAAATGCCTATCGACCCCTATATTTGAAATACCTATCGGCTTCTATATCTGAAATGCCTATCGGCACCTGTTTTTAAAATGCCAATCGGCAACTATATCTGAAATGCCTATCGGCACCTATATCTGAAATGCCATCGGCATCAATTTTTGAAATGCCTATCGGAAACTACATCTAAAATGCCTATCAGCACCTATATTTGAAATGCCTATCGGCAACTATATCTGGAATGCCTATCAGCACCTATATTTGAAATGCCTATCGGCTTCTATATCTGAAATGCCTATCGGCGCCTATTTTTAAAATGCCAATTGGCAACTATATCTGAAATGCCTATCGGCACCTATATCTGAAATGCCTATCGGCACCTATATCTGAAATGCCTATCGGCTTATATATCTGAAATGCCTATCGGCACCTATGTTAAAAATGATAATCGGCAACTATATCTGAAATGCCTATCGGCACCTATATCTGAAATGCCTATCGACACCTATTTTTGAAATGCCTATCGGAAACTACATCTGAAATGCCTATCTGCTCCTATATTTGAAATGCCTATCGGCTACCATATCTGGAATGCCTATCGGCACCTATATTTGAAATGCCTATCGGCTTCTATATCTGAAATGCCTATCGACACCTATTTTTAAAATGCCAATTGGCAGCTATATCTGAAATGCCTATCGGCACCTATATCTGAAATGCCTATCGGTACCTATTTTTGTAATGCCTATCGGAAACTACATCTGAAATGCCTATCAGCACTTATATTTGAAATGCCTATCGGCAACCATATCTGGAATGCCTATCGGTACCTATATTTGAAATGCGTTTCGGCTTCTATATCTGAAATGCCTATCGGCACCTATTTTTAAAATGCCAATTGGCAGCTATGTCTGAAATGCCTATCGACACCTATTTTTGAAATGCCTATCGGAAACTACATCTGAAATGCCTATCTGCTCCTATATTTGAAATGCCTATCGGCAACCATATCTGGAATGCCTATCGGCACCTATATTTGAAATGCCTATCGGCTTCTATATCTGAAATGCCTATCGACACCTATTTTTAAAATGCCAATCGGCAACTCTATCTGAAATGCCTATCGGCACCTATATCTGAAATGCCTATCGATACCTATTTTTGAAATGTCTATCGGAAACTACATCTGAAATGCCTAACTGCTCCTATATTTGAAATGCCTATCGGCAACCATATCTGGAATGCCTATCGGCACCTATATTTGAAATGCCTATCGGCTTCTATATCTGAAATGCCTATCGACACCTATTTTTAAAATGCGAATTGGCAACTATATCTGAAATGCCTATCGGCACCTATATCTGAAATGCCTATCGGCACCTATATCTGAAATGCCTATCGACACCTATTTTTGAAATGCCTATCGGAAACTACATCTGAAATGCCTATCTGCTCCTATATTTGAAATGCCTATCGGCAACCATATCTGGAATGCCAATCAGGACCTATATTTGAAATGCCTATCGGCTTCTATATCTGAAATGCCTATCGACACCTATTTTTAAAATGCCAATCGGCAACTATATCTGAAATGCCTATCGGCACCTATATCTGAAATGCCTATCGACACCTATTTTTGAAATGCCTAGCGGTAACTACATCTGAAATGCCTATCTGCTCCTATATTTGAAATGCCTATCGGCAACCATATCTGGAATGCCTATCGGCACCTATATTTGAAATGCCTATCGGCTTCTATATCTGAAATGCCTATCGACACCTATTTTTAAAATGCCAATCGGCAACTATATCTGAAATGCCTATCGGCACCTATATCTGAAATGCCTATCGACACCTATTTTTGAAATGCCTATCGGAAACTACATCTGAAATGCCTATCTGCTCCTATATTTGAAATGCCTATCGGCAACCATATCTGAAATGCCTATCGGCACCTATATTTGAAATGCCTATCGGCTTCTATATCTGAAATGCCTATCGACACCTATTTTTAAAATGCCAATTGGCAGCTATATCTGAAATGCCTATCGGCACCTATATCTGAAATGCCTATCGGCACCTATATCTGAAATGCCTATCGACACCTATTTTTGAAATGCCTATAGGAAACTACATCTGAAATGCCTATCTGCTCCTATATTTGAAATGCCTATCGACAACCATATCTGGAATGCCTATCGGCACCTATATTTGAAATGCCTATCGGCTTCTATATCTGAAATGCCTATCGGCACCTATTTTAAAAATGCCAATCGGCAACTATATCTGAAATGCCTATCGGCACCTATATCTGAAATGCCTATCGGCACCTATTTTTGAAATGCCTTTCGGAAACTACATCTGAAATGCCTATCTGCTCCTATATTTGAAATGCCTATCGGCAACCACATCTGGAATGCCTATCGGCACTTATATTTAAAATGCCTATCGGCTTCTATATCTGAAATGCCTATCGGCACCTATTTAAAAATGCCAATCGGCAACTATATCTGTAATGCCTATCGGCACCTATATCTGAAATGCCTATCGGCACCTATTTTTGAAATGCCTATCGGAAACTACATCGGAAATGCCTCTCAGCACCTTTATTTAAAATGCCTATCAGCAACCATATCTGAAATGCCTATCGACACCTATATTTGAAATACCTATCGGCTTTTATATCTGAAATGCCTATCGGCTACTGTTTTTAAAATGCCAATCGGCTACTATATCTGAAATGCCTATCGGCACCTATAGCTGAAATACCTATCGGCACCAATTTTTGAAATGCCTATCGGAAACTACATCTGAAATTCCTATCAGCACCTATATTTGAAATGCCTATCGGCAACCACATCTGGAATGCCTATCGGCACTTATATTTAAAATGCCTATCGGCTTCTATATCTGAAATGCCTATCGGCACCTATTTAAAAATGCCAATCGGCAACTATATCTGTAATGCCTATCGGCACCTATATCTGAAATGCCTATCGGCACCTATTTTTGAAATGCCTATCGGAAACTACATCGGAAATGCCTCTCAGCACCTTTATTTAAAATGCCTATCAGCAACCATATCTGAAATGCCTATCGACACCTATATTTGAAATACCTATCGGCTTCTATATCTGAAATGCCTATCGGCACCAATTTTTGAAATGCCTATCGGAAACTACATCTGAAATGCCTATCAGCACCTCTATTTGAAATGCCTATCGGCAACCATATCTGGAATGCCTATCGACAAATATATTTGAAATACCATCTGAAATGCGTATCGACACCTATATTTTATATACCTATCGGCTTCTATATCTGAAATGCCTATCGGCACCTATTTTTAAAATGCCAATCGGCAACTATATCTGAAATGCCTATCGGCACCTATATCTGAAATGCCTATCGGCACCTATTTTTGAAATGCCTATTGGAAACTACATCTGAAATGCCTATCAGCACCTATATTTGAAATGCCTATCGGCAACCATATCTGGAATGCGTATCGGCACCTATATTTGAAATGCCTATCGGCTTCTATATCTGAAATGCCTATCGGCTCCTTTTTTTAAAATGCCAATCGGCAACTATATCTAAAGTGCCTATCGGCACCTATATCTGAAATACCTATCGGCACCTATTTTTGAAAAGCCTATCGAAAACTACATCTGAAATGCCTATCGGCACCTATATTTGAAATGCCTATCAGCAACCACATTAGAAATGCCTATCGGCACCTATATCTGAAATGCCTTTCGGCATTTATATCTGAAATGCCTATCGACACCTATATTTGAAATGCCTATCGGCACCTATATTTTAAATGCCTATCGGAAACTACATCCAAAATGCCTATCGGGCACCTATTTTTAAAATGCCAATCGGCAACTATATCTGAAATGCCTATCGGCACCTATATCTGCAATGCCTATCGGCACCTATTTTTGAAATGCCTATCGGAAACTACATCTGAAATGCCTATCAGCACCTATATTTGAAATGCCTAACGGCAATCATATCTGAAATGCCTATCGACACCTATATTTGAAATACCTATCGGCTTCTATATCTGAAATGCCTATCGGCACCTATTTTTAAAATGCCAATCGGCAACTATATCTGAAATGATTATCGGCACCTATATCTGAAATGACTATCGGCACCAATTTTTGAAATGCCTATCGGAAACTACATCTGAAATGCCTATCAGCACCTATATTTGAAATGCCTATCGGCAACCATATCTGGAATGCCTATCGGCACCTATATTTGAAATGCCTATCGGCTTCTATATCTGAAATGCCTATCGGAAACTACATCTGAAATGCCTATCAGCACCTATATTTGAAATGCCTATCGGCAACCATATCTGGAAAGCCTATCGGCACCTATATTTGAAATGCCTATCGGCTTCTATATCTGAAATGCCTATCGACACCTATTTTTAAAATGCCAATTGGCAACTATATCTGAAATGCCTTTCGGCACCTATATCTAAAATGCCGATCGGTACCAATTTTTGAAATGCCTATCGGAAACTACATCTGAAATGCCTATCAGCACCTATATTTGAAATGCCTATCGGCAACCATATCTGGAATGCCTATCGGCACCTATATTTGTATGCCTATCGACTTCTATATCTGAAATGCCTATCGGAAACTACATCTGAAATGCCTATCATCACCTATATTTGAAATGCCTATCGGCAACCATATCTGGAATGCCTATCGGCACCTATATTTGAAATGCCTATCGGCAACCATATCTGGAATGCCTATCGGCACCTATATTTGAAATGCCTATCGGCTTCTATATCTGAAATGCCTATCGGCACCTATTTTTAAAATGCCAATCGGCAACTATATCTGAAATTCCTATCGGCACCTATATCTGAAATGCCTTCGGCACCTATTTTTGAAATGCCTTTCGGAAACTACATCTGAAATGCCTATCTGCTCCTATATTTGAAATGCCTATCGGCAACCATATCTGAATTGCCTATCGACACCTATATTTGAAATACCTATCGGCTTCTATATCTGAAAAGCCTATCGGCACCTGTTTTTAAAATGCCAATCGGCAACTATATCTGAAATGCCTATCGGCACCTATATCTGAAATGCCTATCGGCATCAATTTTTGAAATGCCTATCGGAAACTACATCTAAAATGCCTATCAGCACCTATATTTGAAATGCCTATCGGCAACCATATCTGCATTGCTTATCGGCACCTATGTTTGAAATGCCTATCGGCTTCTATATCTGAAATGCCTATCGGCACATATTTTTAATATGCCAATTGGCAACTATATCTGAAATGCCTATCGGCACCTATATCTGAAATGCCTATCGGCACCTATTTTTAAAATGCCTATCGGAAACTACATCTGATATGCCTATCAGCACCTATATTTGAAATGCTTATCGGCAACCATATCTGGAATGCCTATCGGCACCTATATTTGAAATGCCTATCGGCTTCTATATCTGAAATGTATATCGACACCTATTTTTAAAATGCCAAACGGCAACTATATCTGAAATGCCTATCGGCACCTATATCTGAAATGCCTATCGGCACCTATTTTTGAAATGCCTATCGGAAACTACATCTGAAATGCCTATCAGCACCTATATTTGAAATGCCTATCGGCAACTATATCTGAAATGCCTATCGACACCTATATTTAAAATACCTATCGGCTTCTATATCTGAAATGCCTATCGGCACCTATTTTTAAAATGCCAATCGGCAACTATATCTGAAATGCCTATCGGCATCTCTATCTGAAATGCCTATCGGCACCAATTTTTGAAATGCCTATCGGAAACTACATCTGAAATGCCTATCAGCACCTATATTTGAAATGCCTATCGGCAACCATATCTGGAATGCTTATCGGCACCTATATTTGAAATGCCTATCGGCTTCTATATCTGAAATACCTATCGGCACTTATTTTTAAAATGCCAATCGGCAACTATATCTGAAATGCCTATCGGCACCTATATCTGAAATGCCTATCGGCACCTATTTTTGAAATGCCTATCGGAAACTACATCTGAAATGCCTATCAGCACCTATATTTGAAATGCCTATCGGCTTCTATATCTGAAATGCCTATCGGAAACTACATCTGAAATGCCTATCAGCACCTATATTTGAAATGCCTATCGGCAACCATATCTGGAAAGCCTATCGGCACCTATATTTGAAATGCCTATCGGCTTCTATATCTGAAATGCCTATCGACACCTATTTTTAAAATGCCAAATGGCAACTATATCTGAAATGCCTTTCGGCACCTATATCTAAAATGCCGATCGGTACCAATTTTTGAAATGCCTATCGGAAACTACATCTGAAATGCCTATCAGCACCTATATTTGAAATGCCTATCGGCAACCATATCTGGAATGCCTATCGGCACCTATATTTGTATGCCTATCGACTTCTATATCTGAAATGCCTATCGGAAACTACATCTGAAATGCCTATCATCACCTATATTTGAAATGCCTATCGGCAACCATATCTGGAATGCCTATCGGCACCTATATTTGAAATGCCTATCGGCAACCATATCTGGAATGCCTATCGGCACCTATATTTGAAATGCCTATCGGCTTCTATATCTGAAATGCCTATCGGCACCTATTTTTAAAATGCCAATCGGCAACTATATCTGAAATTCCTATCGGCACCTATATCTGAAATGCCTTCGGCACCTATTTTTGAAATGCCTTTCGGAAACTACATCTGAAATGCCTATCTGCTCCTATATTTGAAATGCCTATCAGCAACCATATCTGAATTGCCTATCGACACCTATATTTGAAATACCTATCGGCTTCTATATCTGAAAAGCCTATCGGCACCTGTTTTTAAAATGCCAATCGGCAACTATATCTGAAATGCCTATCGGCACCTATATCTGAAATGCCTATCGGCATCAATTTTTGAAATGCCTATCGGAAACTACATCTAAAATGCCTATCAGCACCTATATTTGAAATGCCTATCGGCAACCATATCTGCATTGCTTATCGGCACCTATGTTTGAAATGCCTATCGGCTTCTATATCTGAAATGCCTATCGGCACATATTTTTAATATGCCAATTGGCAACTATATCTGAAATGCCTATCGGCACCTATATCTGAAATGCCTATCGGCACCTATTTTTAAAATGCCTATCGGAAACTACATCTGAAATGCCTATCAGCACCTATATTTGAAATGCTTATCGGCAACCATATCTGGAATGCCTATCGGCACCTATATTTGAAATGCCTATCGGCTTCTATATCTGAAATGTATATCGACACCTATTTTTAAAATGCCAAACGGCAACTATATCTGAAATGCCTATCGGCACCTATATCTGAAATGCCTATCGGCACCTATTTTTGAAATGCCTATCGGAAACTACATCTGAAATGCCTATCAGCACCTATATTTGAAATGCCTATCGGCAACTATATCTGAAATGCCTATCGACACCTATATTTAAAATACCTATCGGCTTCTATATCTGAAATGCCTATCGGCACCTATTTTTAAAATGCCAATCGGCAACTATATCTGAAATGCCTATCGGCACCTCTATCTGAAATGCCTATCGGCACCAATTTTTGAAATGCCTATCGGAAACTACATCTGAAATGCCTATCAGCACCTATATTTGAAATGCCTATCGGCAACCATATCTGGAATGCTTATCGGCACCTATATTTGAAATGCCTATCGGCTTCTATATCTGAAATACCTATCGGCACTTATTTTTAAAATGCCAATCGGCAACTATATCTGAAATGCCTATCGGCACCTATATCTGAAATGCCTATCGGCACCTATTTTTGAAATGCCTATCGGAAACTACATCTGAAATGCCTATCAGCACCTATATTTGAAATGCCTATCGGCAACCATATCTGGAATGCCTATCGGCACCTATATTTGAAATGCCTATCGGCTTCTATATCTGAAATGCCTATCGGCACCTATTTTTAAAATGCCAATCGGCAACTATATCTGAAATGCCTATCGACACGAATATCTGAAATGCCTATCGGCACCTATTTTTGAAATGCCTATCGGAAACTACATCTGAAATGCCTATCATCACCTATATTTGAAATGCCTATCGGCAAACATATCTGAAATACCTATCAGCACCTATATTTGAAATGCCTATCGGCAACCACATCAGAAATGCCTATCGGCACCTATATCTGAAATGCCTATCGGCACCTATTATTGAAATGCCTATCGGAAACAACATCTGCAATGCCTATCAGCACCTATATTTGAAATGCCTATCGGCAACCATATCTGAAATGCCTATCGACACATATATTTGAAATACCTATCGACTTCTATATCTGAAATGCCTATCGGCACCTATTTTTAAAATGCCAATCGGCAACTATATCTGAAATGCCTATCGGCACCTATATCCGAAATGCCTATCGGCACCAATTTTTGAAGTGCCTATCGGAAACTACATCTGAAATGCCTATCAGCACCTATATTTGAAATGCCTACCGGCAAACATATCTGGAATGCCTATCGGCACCTATATTTGAAATGCCTATCGGCTTTTATATCTGAAATGCCTATCGACACCTATTTTTAAAATGCCAATTGGCAACTATATCTGAAATGCCTATCGGCATCTATATCTGAAATTCCTATCGGTACCTATTTTTGAAATGCCTAATGGAAACTACATCTGAAATGCCTATCAGCACTTATATTTGAAATGCCTAAGTGCAACCATATCTGAAATGCCTATTGGCACCTGTTTTTAAAATGCCAATCGGCAACTATATTTGAAATGCCTATCGGCACCTATATCTGAAATGCCTATCGGCATCAATTTTTTAAATGCCTATCAGAAACTACATCTAAAATGCCTATCAGCACCCATATTTGAAATGCCTATCGGCAAACATATCTGGAATGCCTATCGGCACCTATATTTGAAATGCCTATCGGCTTCTATATCTGAAATGCCTATCGGCACCTATTTTAAAAATGCCATTCGGCAACTATATCTGAAATGCCTATCAGGACCTATATCTAAAATGCCTTTTGGCACCAATTTTTGAAATGCCTATCGGAAACTACATCTGAAATGCCTATCAGCACCTATATTTGAAATGCCTATCGGCAACCATATCTGGAATGCCTATCGGCACCTATATTTGAAATGCCTATCGGCTTCTATATCTAAAATGCCTATCGGCACCTATTTTTAAAATGCTAATCGGCAACTATATCTGTAATGCCTATCGGCACCTATATCTGAAATGCCTATCGGCACCTATTTTTGAAATGCCTATCGGAAACTACATCTGAAATGCCTATCATCACCTATATTTGAAATCCCTATCGGCAAACATATCTGAAGTGCCTATCGACACCTATTTTTAAAATGCCAATCGGCAACTATATCTGAAATGCCTATCGGCACCTATTTTTAAAATGCCAATCGGCAACTATATCTGAAATGCCTATCGGCACCTATATCTGAAATGCCTATCGGCACCAATTTTTGAAATGCCTATCGGAAACTACATCTGAAATGCCTATCAGCACTTATATTTGAAATGCCTATCGGCAACCATATCTGGAATGCCTATCGGCACCTATATTTGAAATGCCTATCGGCTTCTATATCTGAAATGCCTATCGGCACCTATTTTTAAAATGCCAATCGTCAACTATATCTGAAATGCCTATCGGCACCTATATCTGAAATGCCTTCGGCACCTATTTTTGAAATGCCTTTCGGAAACTACATCTGAAATGCCTATCTGCTCCTATATTTGAAATGCCTATCGGCAACCATATCTGAATTGCCTATCGACACCTATATTTGAAATACCTATCGGGTTCTATATCTGCAAAGCCTATCGCCACCTGTTTTTAAAATGCCAATCGGCAACTATATCTGAAATGCCTGTCGGCACCTATATCTGAAATGCCTATCGGCATCAATTTTTGAAATGCCTATCGGAAACTACATCTAAAATGCCTATCAGCACCTATATTTGAAATGCCTATCGGCAACCATATCTGTAATGCTTATCGGCACCTATGTTTGAAATGCCTATCGGCTTCTATATCTGAAATGCCTATCGGCACATATTTTTAGTATGCCAATTCGCAACTATATCTGAAATGCCTATCGGCACCTATATCTGAAATGCCTATCGGCACCTATTTTTAAAATGCCTATCGGAAACTACATCTGAAATGCCTATCAGCACCTATATTTGAAATGCCAATCGGCAACTATATCTGAAATGCCTATCGGCACCTATATCTGCAATGCCCATCGGCACCTATTTTTGAAATGCCTATCGGAAACTACATCTGATATGCCTATCAGCACCTATATTTGAAATGCCTATCGGCAACCATATCTGGATTGCCTATCGGCACCTATATTTGAAATGCCTATCGGCAACCATATCTGGAATGCCTATCGGCACCTATATTTGCAATGCCTATCGGCTTCTATATCTGAAATGCCTATCGGCACCTATTTTTATAATGCCAATCGGCAACTATATCTGAAGTGCCTATCCGCACCTATATCTGAAATGCCTATCGGCACCTATTTTTGAAATGCTTATCGAAAACTACATCTGAAATGCCTATCAGCACCTATATTTGAAATGCCTATCGGCAACCACATCAAAAATGCCTATCGGCACCTATATCTAAAATGCCTATCGGCACCTATTATTGAAATGCCTATCGGAAACTACATCTGCAATGCCTATCAGCACCTATATTTGAAATGCCTATCGGCAACCATATCTGAAATGCCTATCGGCACCTATTTTTAAAATGCCAATCGGCAACTATATCTGAAATGCCTATCGGCACCTATATCTGAAATGCCTATCGGCACCAATTTTTGAAATGCCTATCGGAAACTACATCTGAAATGCCTATCAGCACCTATATTTGAAATGCCTACCGGCAAACATATCTGGAATGCCTATCGGCACCTATATTTGAAATGCCTATCGGCTTTTATATCTGAAATGCCTATCGACACCTATCTTTAAAATGCCAATTGGCAACTATATCTGAAATGCCTATCGGCACCTATATCTGAAATGCCTATCGGTACCTATTTTTGAAATGCCTAATGGAAACTACATCTGAAATGCCTATCAGCACTTATATTTGAAATGCCTATCGGCAACCATATCTGGAATGCCTATCGGCACCTATATTTGAAATGCCTATCGGCTTCTATATCTGAAATGCCTATCGGCACCTATTTTTAAAATGCCAATCGGCAACTATATCTGAAATGCCTATCGGCACCTATATCTGAAATGCCTATCGGCACCTATTTTTGAAATGCCTTTCGGAAACTACATCTGAAATGCCTATCTGCTCCTATATTTGAAATGCCTATCGGCAACCATATCTGAAATGCCCATCGACACCTATATTTGAAATACCTATCGGCTTCTATATCTGAAATGCCTATCGGCACCTGTTTTTAAAATGCCAATCGGCAACTATATCTTAAATGCCTATCGGCACCTATATCTGAAATGCCTATCGGCATCAATTTTTTAAATGCCTATCAGAAACTACATCTAAAATGCCTATCAGCACCTATATTTGAAATGCCTATCGGCAACCATATCTGGAATGCCTATCGGCACCTATATTTGAAATGCCTATCGGCTTCTATATCTGAAATGCCTATCGGCACCTTTTTTTAGATAGGGATTTCAAATATAGGTGCTGATAGGCATTTCAGATGTTGTTTCCGATAGGCATTTCAAATGTAGTTTCCGATAGGCATTACAAAAATAGGTGCCGATAGGCATTTCAGATATAGGTGCCGATAGGCATTACAGATATAGTTGCCGATTAGCATTTTAAAAATAGGTGCCGATAGGCATTTCAGATATAGAAGCCGATAGGTATTTCAAATATAGGTGCCGATAGGCTTTTCAGATATGGTTGCCGATAGGCATTTCAAATATAGGTGCTGATAGGCATTTCAGATGTAGTTTCCGATAGGCATTTCAAAAATAGGTGCCGTTAGGCATTTCAGATATAGGAGCCGATAGGCATTTCAGATATATTTGCCGATTGGCATTTTAAAAATAGGTGCCGATAGGCATTTCAGATATAGAAGCCGATAGGCATTTCAAATATAGGTGTCGATAGGCATTTCAGATATGGTTGCCGATAGGCATTTCAAATATTGGTGCTGATAGGAATTTCAGATGTAGTTTCCGATAAGCATTTCAAAAATAGGTGCCGATAGGCATTTCAACTATAGGAGCCGATAGGCATAACAGATATAGTTGCCGATTTGCATTTTAAAAATAGGTGCCGATAGGCATTTCAGATATAGAAGCCGATAGGCATTTCAAATATAGGTGCCGATAGGCATTCCAGATATGGTTGCCGATAGGCATTTCAAATATAGGTGCTGAAAGGCATTTCAGATGTAGTTTCCGATAGGCATTTCAAAAATAGGTGCCGATAGGCATTTCAGATATAGGAGCCGATAGGCATTTCAGATATAGTTGCCGATTGGCATTTTAAAAATAGGTGCCGATAGGCATTTCACATATAGAAGCCGATAGGCATTTCAAATATAGGTGCCGATAGGCTTTCCAGATATGGTTGCCGATAGGCATTTCAAATATAGGTGCTGATGGGCATTTCAGATGTAGTTTCCAACAGGCATTTCGAAAATAGGTGCCGATAGGCATTTCAGATATAGAAGCCGATAGGCATTTCAAATATAGGTGCCGATAAGCATTCCAGATAAGGTTGCCGATAGGCACTTCAAATGTAGGTGTTGATAGGCATTTCAGATGTAGTTTCCGATAGGCATTTCAAAAATTGGTGCCAATAGGCATTTCAGATATAGGTGCCGATAGGCATTTCAGATATAGTTGCCGATTGGCATTTTAAAAATAGGTGCCGATAGGCATTTCAGATATAGAAGCCGATAGGTATTTTAAATATAGGTGTCGATAGGCATTTTAGATACGGTTGCCGATAGGCATTTTAAATATAGGTGCTGATAGGCATTTTAGATGTATTTTCCGATAGGCATTTCAAAAATAGGTGCCGATAGGCATTTCAGATATAGGTGCCGATAGGCATTTCAGATATATTTGCCGATTGGCATTTTAAAAATAGGTGTCGATAGGCATTTTAGATATAGAAGCCGATAGGCATTTCAAATATAGGTGCCGATAGGCATTCCAGATATGGTTGCCGATAGGCATTTCAAATATCGGTGCTGATAGGCATTCCAGATGTAGTTTCCGATAGGCATTTCAAAAATTGGTGCCGATAGGCATTTTAGATATAGGTGCCGATAGACATTTCAGATATAGTTACCGATTGGCATTTTAAAAATAGGTGCCGATAGGCATTTTAAAAATAGGTGCCGATAGGCATTTCAGATATAGAAGCCTATAGGTATTTCAAATATAGGTGTCGATAGGCATTTCAGATATGGTTGCCGATAGGCATTTCAAATATAAGTGCTGATAGGCATTTCAGATGTAGTTTCCGATAGGCATTTCAAAAATAGGTTCCGATAGGCATTTCAGATATAGGTGCCGATAGGCATTTCAGATATAGTTGCCGATTGGCATTTTAAAAATAGGTACCGATAGGCATTTCAGATATAAAAGCCGATAGGTATTTCAAATATAGGTGCCGATAGGCATTCCAGATATGGTTGCCGATAGGCATTTCAAATATAGGTGCCGATAGGCATTTCAGATATAGAAGCCGATAAGTATTTCAAAAATAGGTGCCGATAAGCATTTCAGATAGAGGTGCCGATAGGCATTTCAGATATAGTTGCCAATTGGCATTTTAAAAATAGGTGCCGATAGGCATTTCAGATATAGAAGCCGATAGGGATTTCAAATATAGGTGCCGATAGGCATTCCAGATATGGTTGCCGATAGGCATTTCAAATATAGGTGCGGATAGGCATTTTAGATGTAGTTTCCGATAGGCATTTCAAAAATTGATGGCGATAGGCATTTCAGATATAGGTGCCGATAGGCATTTCAGATATAGTTGCCGATTGGCATTTTAAAAACAGGTGCCGATAGGCATTTCAGATATAGACGCCGATAGGCATTTCAATTATAGGTGCCGATAGGCATTCCAGATATGGTTGCCGATAGGCATCTCAAATATAGGTGCTGATAGGCATTTCAGATGTAGTTTCCGATAGGCATTTCAAAAATAGGTGCCGATAGGCATTTCAGATATAGGTGCTGATAGGCATTTCAGATATAGTTGCCAATTGGCATTTTAAAAAGAGGTGCCGATAGGCAATTCAGATATAGAAGCCGATAGGCATTTCAAATATAGGTGCCGATAGGCATTCCAGATATGGTTGCCGATAGGCATTTCAAATATAGGTGCTGATAGGCATTTTAGATGTAGTTTCCGATAGGCATTTTAAAAATTAATGCCGATAGGCATTTCAGATATAGGTGCCGATAGGTATTTCAGATATAGTTGCCGATTGGCATTTTACAAACAGGTGCCGATAGGCATTTCAGATATAGAAGCCGATAGGTATTTCAAATATAGGTGTCGATAGGCATTTCAGGTATGGTTGCCGATAGGCATTTTAAATATAGGAGCAGATAGGTATTTCAGATGTAGTTTCCGAAAGGCATTTCAAAAATAGGTGCCGATAGGCATTTCAGATATAGTTGCCAATTGGCATTTTAAAAATAGGTGCCGATAGGCAATTCAGATATTGAAGCCGATAGGCATTTCAAATATAGGTGCCGATAGGCATTCCAGATATGGTTGCCGATAGGCATTTCAAATATAGGTGCTGATAGGCATTCCAGATGTAGTTTCCGATAGGCATTTCAGATATAGAAGCCGATAGGTATTTTAAATATAGGTGTCGATAGGCATTTCAGATATAGTTGCCGATTGGCATTTTTAAAATAGGTGTCGATAGGCATTTCAGATATAGAAGCCGATAGGCATTTCAAATATAGGTGCCGATAGGCATTCCAGATATGGTTGCCGATAGGCATTTCAAATATAGGTGCTGATAGACATTTCAGATGTAGTTTTCGATAGGTATTTCAAAAATAGGTGCCGATAGGCATTTCAGATATAGGTGCCGATAGGCATTTCAGATATAGTTGCCAATTGGCATTTTAAAAATAGGTGCCGATAGGCATTTCAGATATAGAAGCCGATAGGCATTTCAAATATAGGTGTCGATAGGCATTTCAGATATAGTTGCCGATTGGCATTTTAAAAATAGGTGCCGATAGGCATTTCAGATATAGGTGCCGATAGGCATTTCAGATATAGTTGCCGATTGGCATTTTAAAAATAGGTGCCGATAGGCATTTCAGATATAGGTGCCGATAGGCATTTCAGATATAGTTGCCGATTGGCATTTTAAAAATAGGTGCCAATAGGCATTTCAGATATAGAAGCCGATAGGTATTTTAAATATAGGTGTCGATTGGCATTTCAGATATGGTTGCCGATAGGCATTTCAAATATAGGTGCCGATAGGCATTTCAGATATAGAAGCCGATAGGCATTTCAAATATAGGTGCCGATAGGCAATCCAGATATGGTTGCCGATAGGCATTTCAAATATAGGTGCTGATAGGCATTTTAGATGTAGTTTCCGATAGGCATTTCAAAAATAAGTGCCGATAGGCATTTCAGATATAGGTGCCGATAGGCATTTTAGATATAGTTTCCGATTGGCATTTTAAAAATAGGTGCCGATAGGCATTTCAGATAAATTTGCCGATAGGCATTTCAAATATAGGTGCCGATAGGCATTCCAGATATGGTTGCCGATAGGGATTTCAAATATAGGTGCTGATAGGCATTTCAGATGTTGTTTCCGATAGGCATTTCAGATGTAGTTTCCGATAGGCATTACAAAAATAGGTGCCGATAGGCATTTCAGATATAGGTGCCGATAGGCATTACAGATATAGTTGCCGATTAACATTTTAAAAATAGGTGCCGATAGGCATTTCAGATATAGAAGCCGATAGGCATTTCAAACATAGGTGCCGATAGGCATTCCAGATATAGTTGCCGATAGGCATTTTAAATATAGGTGCTGATAGGCATTTCAGATGTACTTTCCGATAGGCATTTCAAAAATAGGTTCCGATAGGCATTTCAGATATAGGCGCCGATAGGCATTTCAGATATAGTCGTCGATTGGCATTTTAAAAATAGGTGCCGATAGGCATTTCAGATATAGAAGCCGATAGGTATTTCAAATATAGGTGTCGATAGGCATTTCAGATATGGTTGCCGATAGGCATTTCAAATATAGGTGCTGATAGGCATTTCAGATGTAGTTTCCGATAGGCATTTCAAAAATAGGTGCCGATAGGCATTTCAGATATAGGTGCCGATAGGCATTACAGATATAGTTGCCGATTAGCATTTTAAAAATAGGTGCCGATAGGCATTTTAGATATAGAAGCCGATAGGCATTTCAAATATAGGTGCCGATAGGCATTCCAGATATGGTTGCCGATAGGCATTTCAAAAATAAGTGCCGATAGGCATTTCAGATATAGGTGCCGATTGGCATTTTAAAAATAGGTGCCGATAGGCATTTTAAAAATAGGTGCCGATAGGCATTTCAGATATAGAAGCCGATAGGCATTTCAAACATAGGTGCCGATAGGCATTCCAGATATAGTTGCCGATAGGCATTTTAAATATAGGTGCTGATAGGCATTTCAGATGTACTTTCCGATAGGCATTTCAAAAATAGGTTCCGATAGGCATTTCAGATATAGGCGCCGATAGGCATTTCAGATATAGTCGCCGATTGGCATTTTAAAAATAGGTGCCGATAGGCATCTCAGATATGGTTGCCGATAGGCATTTCAAAAATAGGTGCCGATAGGCATTTCATATATAGGTGCCGATAGGCATTACAGATATAGTTGCCGATTAGCATTTTAAAAATAGGTGCCGATAGGCATTTCAGATATAGAAGCCGATAGGCATTTCAAATATAGGTGCCGATAGGCATTCCAGATATGGTTGCCGATAGGCATTTCAAATATAGGTGCTGATAGGCATTTTAGATGTAGTTTCCGATAGGCATTTCAAAAATAAGTGCCGATAGGCATTTCAGATATAGGTGCCGATTGGCATTTTAAAAATAGGTGCCGATAGGCATTTTAAAAATAGGTGCCGATAGGCATTTCAGATATAGAAGCCTATAGGTATTTCAAATATAGGTGTCGATAGGCATTTCAGATATGGTTGCCGATAGGCATTTCAAATATAAGTGCTGATAGGCATTTCAGATGTAGTTTCCGATAGGCATTTCAAAAATAGGTGCCGATAGGCATTTCAGATATAGGTGCCGATAGGCATTACAGATATAGTTGCCGATTAGCATTTTAAAAATAGGTGCCGATAGGCATTTCAGATATAGAAGCCGATAGGCATTTCAAATATAGGTGCCGATAGGCATTCCAGATATGGTTGCCGATAGGCATTTCAAATATCGGTGCTGATAGGCATTCCAGATGTAGTTTCCGATAGGCATTTCAAATATAAGTGCTGATAGGCATTTCAGATGTAGTTTCCGATAGGCATTTCAGATATAGTTACCGATTGGCATTTTATAAATAGGTGCCGATAGGCATTTTAAAAATAGGTGCCGATAGGCATTTCAGATATAGAAGCCTATAGGTATTTCAAATATAGGTGTCGATAGGCATTTCAGATATGGTTGCCGATAGGCATTTCAAATATAAGTGCTGATAGGCATTTCAGATGTAGTTTCCGATAGGCATTTCAAAAATAGGTTCCGATAGGCATTTCAGATATAGGTGCCGATAGGCATTTCAGATATAGTTGCCGATTGGCATTTTAAAAATAGGTACCGATAGGCATTTCAGATATAGAAGCCGATAGGCATTCCAAATATAGGTGCCGATAGGCATTCCAGATATGGTTGCCGATAGGCATTTCAAATATAGGTGCCGATAGGCATTTCAGATATAAAAGCCGATAAGCATTTCAAAAATAGGTGCCGATAAGCATTTCAGATAGAGGTGCCGATAGGCATTTCAGATATAGTTGCCAATTGGCATTTTAAAAATAGGTGCCGATAGGCATTTCAGATATAGGTGCTGATAGGCATTTCAGATATAGTTGCCAATTGGCATTTTAAAAATAGGTGCCGATAGGCAATTCAGATATAGAAGCCGATAGGCATTTTAAATATAGGTGCCGATAGGCATTCCAGATATGGTTGCCGATAGGCATTTCAAATATAGGTGCTGATAGGCATTTTAGATGTAGTTTCCGATAGGCATTTTAAAAATTGATGCCGATAGGCATTTCAGATATAGGTGCCGATAGGCATTTCAGATATAGTTGCCGATTGGCATTTTACAAACAGGTGCCGATAGGCATTTCAGATATAGAAGCCGATAGGTATTTCAAATATAGGTGTCGATAGGCATTTCAGATATGGTTGCCGATAGGCATTTTAAATATAGGAGCAGATAGGTATTTCAGATGTAGTTTCCGAAAGGCATTTCAAAAATAGGTGCCGATAGGCATTTCAGATATAGTTGCCAATTGGCATTTTAAAAATAGGTGCCGATAGGCAATTCAGATATTGAAGCCGATAGGCATTTCAAATATAGGTGCCGATAGGCATTCCAGATATGGTTGCCGATAGGCATTTCAAATATAGGTGCTGATAGGCATTCCAGATGTAGTTTCCGATAGGCATTTCAGATATAGAAGCCGATAGGTATTTTAAATATAGGTGTCGATAGGCATTTCAGATATAGTTGCCCATTGGCATTTTTAAAATAGGTGTCGATAGGCATTTCAGATATAGAAGCCGATAGGCATTTCAAATATAGGTGCCGATAGGCATTCCAGATATGGTTGCCGATAGGCATTCCAAATATAGGTGCTGATAGGCATTTCAGATGTAGTTTCCGATAGGCATTTCAAAAATAGGTGCCGATGGGCATTTCAGATATAGGTGCCGATAGGCACTTTAGATATAGTTGCCGATTGGCATTTTAAAAATAGGTGCCGATAGGCATTTCAGATATAGAAGCCGAAAGGCATTTCAAATATAGGTACCGATAGGCATTCCAGATATGGTTGCCGATAGGCATTTCAAATATAGGTGCTGATAGGCATTTCAGATGTAGTTTTCGATAGGCATTTCAAAAATAGGTGCCGATAGGCATTTCAGATATAGGTGCCGATAGGCATTTCAGATATAGTTGCCAATTGGCATTTTAAAAATAGGTGCCGATAGGCATTTCAGATATAGAAGCCGATAGGCATTTCAAATATAGGTGTCGATAGGCATTTCAGATATAGTTGCCGATTGGCATTTTAAAAATAGGTGCCGATAGGCATTTCATATATAGGTGCCGATAGGCATTTCAGATATAGTTGCCGATTGGCATTTTAAAAATAGGTGCCGATAGGCATTTCAGATATAGGTGCCGATAGGCATTTCAGATATAGTTGCCGATTGGCATTTTAAAAATAGGTGCCAATAGGCATTTCAGATATAGAAGCCGATAGGTATTTTAAATATAGGTGTCGATAGGCATTTCAGATATGGTTGCCGATAGGCATTTCAAATATAGGTGCCGATAGGCATTTCAGATATAGAAGCCGATAGGCATTTCAAATATAGGTGCCGATAGGCATTCCAGATATGGTTGCCGATAGGCATTTCAAATATAGGTGCTGATAGGCATTTTAGATGTAGTTTCCGATAGGCATTTCAAAAATAAGTGCCGATAGGCATTTCAGATATAGGTGCCGATAGGCATTTTAGATATAGTTTCCGATTGGCATTTTAAAAATAGGTGCCGATAGGCATTTCAGATAAAGAAGCCGATAGGCATTTCAAATATAGGTGCCGATAGGGATTTCAAATATAGGTGCTGATAGGCATTTCAGATGTTGTTTCCGATAGGCATTTCAGATGTAGTTTCCGATAGGCATTACAAAAATAGGTGCCGATAGGCATTTCAGATATAGGTGCCGATAGGCATTACAGATATAGTTGCCGATTAACATTTTAAAAATAGGTGCCGATAGGCATTTCAGATATAGAAGCCGATAGGCATTTCAAATATAGGTGCCGATAGGCATTCCAGATATAGTTGCCGATAGGCATTTTAAATATAGGTGCTGATAGGCATTTCAGATGTAGTTTCCGATAGGCATTTCAAAAATAGGTGCCGATAGGCATTTCAGATATAGGCGCCGATAGGCATTTCAGATATAGTCGCCGATTGGCATTTTAAAAATAGGTGCCGATAGGCATTTCAGATATAGAAGCCGATAGGTATTTCAAATATAGGTGTCGATAGGCATTTCAGATATGGTTGCCGATAGGCATTTCAAATATTGGTGCTGATAGGCATTTCAGATGTAGTTTCCGATAGGCATTTCAAAAATAGGTGCCGATAGGCATTTCAGATATAGGTGCCGATACGCATTACAGATATAGTTGCCGATTAGCATTTTAAAAATAGGTGCCGATAGGCATTTCAGATATAGAAGCCGATAGGCATTTCAAATATAGGTGCCGATAGGCATTCCAGATATGGTTGCCGATAGGCATTTCAAATATAGGTGCTGATAGGCATTTTAGATGTAGTTTCCGATAGGCATTTCAAAAATAAGTGCCGATAGGCATTTCAGATATAGGTGCCGATAGGCATTTTAGGTATAGTTTCCGATTAGCATTTTAAAAATAGGTGCCGATAGGCATTTCAGATATAGCTGCCGATAGGCATTTCAGATATAGTTGACGATTGGCATTTTAAAAATAGGTGCCGATAGGCATTTCAGATATAAAGGCCGATAGGCATTTCAAATATAGGTGCCGATAGGCATTCCAGATATGGTTGCCGATAGGCATTTCAAATATAGGTGCTGATAGGCATTTCAGATGTAGTTTCCGATAGGCATTTCAAAAATTGGTGCCGATAGACATTTCAGATATAGTTGCCGATTGGCATTTTAAAAATAGGTGCCGATAGGCATTTCAGATATAGAAGCCGATAGGTATTTCAGATATAGTTGCCGATTGGCATTTTAAAAATAGATGCCGATAGGCATTTCAGATATAGAAGCCGATAGGCATTTCAAATATAGGTGCCGATAGGCTTTTCAGATATGGTTGCCGATAGGCATTTCAAATATAGGTGCTGATAGGCATTTCAGATGTAGTTTCCGATAGGCATTTCAAAAATAGGTGCCGATAGGCATTTCAGATATAGGAGCCGATAGGCATTTCAGATATAGTTGCCGATTGGCATTTTAAAAATAGGTGCCGATAGGCATTTCAGATATAGAAGCCGATAGGCATTTCAAATATAGGTGTCGATAGGCATTTCAGATATGGTTGCCGATAGGCATTTCAAATATTGGTGATGATAGGAATTTCAGATGTAGTTTCCGATAAGCATTTCAAAAATAGGTGCCGATAGGCATTTCAACTATAGGTGCCGATAGGCATAACAGATATAGTTGCCGATTTGCATTTTAAAAATAGGTGCCGATAGGCATTTCAGATATAGAAGCCGATAGGCATTTCTAATATAGGTGCCGATAGGCATTCAAGATATGGTTGCCGATAGGCATTTCAAATATAGGTGCTGATAGGCATTTCAGATGTAGTTTCCGATAGGCATTTCAAAAATAGGTCCCGATAGGCATTTCAGATATAGGTGCCGATAGGCATTTCAGATATAGTTGCCGATTGGCATTTTAAAAATAGGTGCCGATAGGCATTTCAGATATAGAAGCCGATAGGCATTTCAAATATAGGTGCCGGTAAGCATTCCAGATATGGTTGCCGATAGGCTCTTCAAATGTAGGTGCTGATAGGCATTTCAGATGTAGTTTCCAATAGGCATTTAAAAAATTGGTGCCAATAGGCATTTCAGATATAGGTGCCGATAGGCATTTCAGATATAGTTGCCGATTGGCATTTTAAAAATAGGTGCCGATAGGCATTTCAGATATAGAAGCCGATAGGTATTTTAAATATAGGTGTCGATAGGCATTTTAGATACGGTTGCCGATAGGCATTTCAAATATAGGTGCTGATAGGCATTTCAGATGTAGTTTCCGATAGGCATTTCAAAAATAGGTGCCGATAGGCATTTCATATATAGGTGCTGATAGGCATTTTAGATATAGTTGCCAATTGGCATTTTAAAAATAGGTGCCGATAGGCAATTCAGATATAGAAGCCGATAGGCATTTCAAATATAGGTGCCGATAGGCATTCCAGATATTGTTGCCGATAGGCATTTCAAATATAGGTGCTGATAGGCATTTTAGATGTAGTTTCCGATAGGCATTTCAGATATAGGTGCCGATAGGCATTTCAGATATAGTTGCCGATTGGCATTTTACAAACAGGTGCCGATAGGCATTTCAGATATAGAAGCCGATAGGTATTTCAAATATAGGTGTCGATAGGCATTTCAGATATGGTTGCCGATAGGCATTTCTAATATAGGAGCAGATAGGTATTTCAGATGTAGTTTCCGAAAGGCATTTCAAAAATAGGTGCCGATAGGCATTTCAGATATAGTTGCCAATTGGCATTTTAAAAATAGGTGCCGATAGGCAATTCAGATATTGAAGCCGATAGGCATTTCAAATATAGGTGCCGATAGGCATTCCAGATATGGTTGCCGATAGGCATTTCAAATATAGGTGCTGATAGGCATTCCAGATGTAGTTTCCGATAGGCATTTCAGATATAGAAGCCGATAGGTATTTTAAATATAGGTGTCGATAGGCATTTCAGATATAGTTGCCGATTGGCATTTTTAAAATAGGTGTCGATAGGCATTTCAGATATAGAAGCCGATAGGCATTTCAAATATAGGTGCCGATAGGCATTCCAGATATGGTTGCCGATAGGCATTTCAAATATAGGTGCTGATAGGCATTTCAGATGTAGTTTCCGATAGGCATTTCAAAAATAGGTGCCGATGGGCATTTCAGATATAGGTGCCGATAGGCACTTCAGATATAGTTGCCGATTGGCATTTTAAAAATAGGTGCCGATAGGCATTTCAGATATAGAAGCCGATAGGCATTTCAAATATAGGTGCCGATAGGCATTCCAGATATGGTTGCCGATAGGCATTTCAAATATAGGTGCTGATAGGCATTTCAGATGTAGTTTTCGATAGGCATTTCAAAAATAGGTGCCGATAGGCATTTCAGATATAGGTGCCGATAGGCATTTCAGATATAGTTGCCGATTGGCATTTTAAAAATAGGTGCCGATAGGCATTTCAGATATAGAAGCCGATAGGCATTTCAAATATAGGTGTCGATAGGCATTTCAGATATAGTTGCCGATTGGCATTTTAAAAATAGGTGCCGATAGGCATTTCAGATATAGGTGCCGATAGGCATTTCAGATATAGTTGCCGATTGGCATTTTAAAAATAGGTGCCGATAGGCATTTCAGATATAGGTGCCGATAGGCATTTCAGATATAGTTGCCGATTGGCATTTTAAAAATAGGTGCCAATAGGCATTTCAGATATAGAAGCCGATAGGTATTTTAAATATAGGTGTCGATAGGCATTTCAGATATGGTTGCCGATAGGCATTTCAAATATAGGTGCTGATAGGCATTTCAGATGTAGTTTCCGATAGGCATTTCAAAATTAGGTGCCGATAGGCATTTCAGATATGGAAGCCGATAGGCATTTCAATTATAGGTGCCGATAGGCATTCCAGATATGGTTGCCGATAGGCATTTCAAATATAGGTGCTGATAGGCATTTCAGATGTAGTTTCCGATAGGAATTTCAAAAATAGGTGCCGATAGGCATTTCAGATATAGGTGCTGATAGGCATTTCAGATATAGTTGCCAATTGGCATTTTAAAAATAGGTGCCGATAGGCAATTCAGATATAGAAGCCGATAGGCATTTCTAATATAGGTGCCGATAGGCATTCCAGATATTGTTGCCGATAGGCATTTCAAATATAGGTGCTGATAGGCATTTTAGATGTAGTTTCCGATAGGCATTTCAAAAATTGATGCCGATAGGCATTTCAGATATAGGTGCCGATAGGCATTTCAGATATAGTTGCCGATTGGCATTTTACAAACAGGTGCCGATAGGCATTTCAGATATAGAAGCCGATAGGTATTTCAAATATAGGTGTCGATAGGCATTTCAGATATGGTTGCCGATAGGCATTTTAAATATAGGAGCAGATAGGTATTTTAGATGTAGTTTCCGAAAGGCATTTCAAAAATAGGTGCCGATAGGCATTTCAGATATAGTTGCCAATTGGCAATTTAAAAATAGGTGCCGATAGGCAATTCAGATATTGAAGCCGATAGGCATTTCAAATATAGGTGCCGATAGGCATTCCAGATATGGTTGCCGATAGGCATTTCAAATATAGGTGCTGATAGGCATTCCAGATGTAGTTTCCGATAGGCATTTCAGATATAGAAGCCGATAGGTATTTTAAATATAGGTGTCGATAGGCACTTCAGATATAGTTGCCGATTGGCATTTTAAAAATAGGTGCCGATAGGCATTTCAGATATAGAAGCCGATAGGCATTTCAAATATAGGTGCCGATAGGCATTCCAGATATGGTTGCCGATAGGCATTTCAAATATAGGTGCTGATAGGCATTTTAGATGTAGTTTCTGATAGGCATTTAAAAAATTGATGCCGATAGGCATTTCAGATATAGGTGCCGATAGGCATTTAAGATATAGTTGCCGATTGGCATTTTAAAAACAGGTGCCGATAGGCATTTCAGATATAGAAGCCGATAGGTATTTCAAATATAGGTGTCGATGGGCATTTCAGATATGGTTGCCGATAGGCCTTTCAAATATAGGAGCAGATAGGCATTTCAGATGTAGTTTCCGAAAGGCATTTCAAAAATAGGTGCCGATAGGCATTTCAGATATAGGTGCCGATAGGCATTTCAGATATAGTTGCCGATTGGCATTTTAAAAATAGGTGCCGATAGGCATTTCAGATATAGAAGCCGATAGGCATTTCAAATATAGGTGCCGATAGGCATTCCAGATATGGTTGCCGATAGGCATTTCAAATATAAGTGCTGATAGGCATTTCAGATGTAGTTTCCATTAGGCATTTCAAAAATAGGTACCGATAGGCATTTCAGATATAGGTGCCGATAGGCATTTCAGATATAGTTGCCAATTGGCATTTTAAAGATAGGTGTCGATAGGCATTTCAGATATAAAAGCCGATAGGCATTTCAAATATAGGTGCCGATAGGCATTCCAGATATGTTTGCCGGTAGGCATTTCAAATATAGGTGCTGATAGGCATTTCAGATGTAGTTTCCGATAGGCATTTCAAAAATTGGTGCCGATAGGCATTTCAGATATAGGTTCCGATAGGCATTTCAGATATAGTTGCCGATTGGCATTTTAAAAATAGGTGCCGATAGGCATTTCAGATATGGTTGCCGATAGGCATTTCAAATATAGGTGCTGATAGGCATTGCAGATGTAGTTTCCGATAGGCATTTCAATAATAGGTGCCGATAGGCATTTTAGATATAGGTGCCGATAGGCATTTTTGATGTGGTTGCCGATAGGCATTTCAAATATAGGTGCTGATAGGCATTTCAGATGTAGTTTTCGATAAGCATTTCAAAAATAGGTGCCGATAGGCATTTCAGATATAGGTGCGGATAGGCACTTCAGATATAGTTGCCGATTGGCATTATAAAAATAGGTGCCGATAGGCATTTCAGATATAGAAGCCGATAGGCATTGCAAATATAGGTGCCGATAGGCATTCCAGATATGGTTGCCGATAGGCATTTCAAATATAGGTGCCGATAGGCAATCCAGATATGGTTGCCGATAGGCATTTCAAATATAGGTGCTGATAGGCATATCAGATGTAGTTTCCGATAGGCATTTCAAAAATAGGTGCCGATGGGCATTGCAGATATAGGTGCCGATAGGCATTTCAGATATAGTTGCCGATTGGCATTTTGAAAATAGGTGTCGATATACATTTCAGATATAGAAGCCGATAGGCATTTCAAATATAGGTGCCGATAGGCATTCCAGATATGGTTGCCGATAGGCATTTCAAATATAGGTGCTGATAGGCATTTCAGATGTAGTTTCCGATAGGCATTTTAAAAATAGGTGCCGATAGGCATTTCAGATATAGGTGCCGATAGGCATTTCAGATATAGTTGCGAATTGGCATACTAAAAATATGTGCCGATAGGCATTTCAGATATAGAAGCCGATAGGCATTTCAAACATAGGTGCCGATAAGCATTACAGATATGGTTGCCGATAGGCATTTCAAATATAGGTGCTGATAGGCATTTTAGATGTAGTTTCCGATAGGCATTTCAAAAATTGATGCCGATAGGCATTTCAGATATAGGTGCCGACAGGCATTTCAGATATAGTTGCCGATTGGCATTTTAAAAACAGGTGGCGATAGGCTTTGCAGATATAGAACCCGATAGGTATTTCAAATATAGGTGTCGATAGGCAATTCAGATATGGTTGCCGATAGGCATTTCAAATATAGGAGCAGATAGGCATTTCAGATGTAGTTTCCGAAAGGCATTTCAAAAATAGGTGCCGAAGGCATTTCAGATATAGGTGCCGATAGGCATTTCAGATATAGTTGACGATTGGCATTTTAAAAATAGGTGCCGATAGGCATTTCAGATATAGAAGCCGATAGGCATTTCAAATATAGGTGCCGATAGGCATTCCAGATATGGTTGCCGATAGGCATTTCAAATATAAGTGCTGATAGGCATTTCAGATGTAGTTTCCGATAGGGATTTCAAAAATTGGTGCCGATAGGCATTTCAGATATAGGTGCCGATAGGCATTTCAGATATAGTTGCCGATTGGCATTTTAAAAATAGGTGCCGATAGGCATTTCAGATATAGTTGCCGATTGGCATTTTAAAAATAGGTGTCGATAGGCACTTCAGATATGTTTGCCGATAGGGATTTCAAATATAGGTGATGATAGGCATTTCAGATGTAGTTTCCGATAGGCATTTCAAAAATAGGTGCCGATAGGCATTTCAGATATAGGTGCCGATAGGCATTACAGATATAGTTGCCGATTAGCATTTTAAAAATAGGTGCCGATAGGCATTTTAGATATAGAAGCCGATAGGCATTTCAAATATAGGTGCCGATAGGCATTCCAGATATGGTTGCCGATAGGCATTTCAAAAATAAGTGCCGATAGGCATTTCAGATATAGGTGCCGATTGGCATTTTAAAAATAGGTGCCGATAGGCATTTTAAAAATAGGTGCCGATAGGCATTTCAGATATAGAAGCCGATAGGCATTTCAAACATAGGTGCCGATAGGCATTCCAGATATAGTTGCCGATAGGCATTTTAAATATAGGTGCTGATAGGCATTTCAGATGTACTTTCCGATAGGCATTTCAAAAATAGGTTCCGATAGGCATTTCAGATATAGGCGCCGATAGGCATTTCAGATATAGTCGCCGATTGGCATTTTAAAAATAGGTGCCGATAGGCATCTCAGATATGGTTGCCGATAGGCATTTCAAAAATAGGTGCCGATAGGCATTTCATATATAGGTGCCGATAGGCATTACAGATATAGTTGCCGATTAGCATTTTAAAAATAGGTGCCGATAGGCATTTCAGATATAGAAGCCGATAGGCATTTCAAATATAGGTGCCGATAGGCATTCCAGATATGGTTGCCGATAGGCATTTCAAATATAGGTGCTGATAGGCATTTTAGATGTAGTTTCCGATAGGCATTTCAAAAATAAGTGCCGATAGGCATTTCAGATATAGGTGCCGATTGGCATTTTAAAAATAGGTGCCGATAGGCATTTTAAAAATAGGTGCCGATAGGCATTTCAGATATAGAAGCCTATAGGTATTTCAAATATAGGTGTCGATAGGCATTTCAGATATGGTTGCCGATAGGCATTTCAAATATAAGTGCTGATAGGCATTTCAGATGTAGTTTCCGATAGGCATTTCAAAAATAGGTGCCGATAGGCATTTCAGATATAGGTGCCGATAGGCATTACAGATATAGTTGCCGATTAGCATTTTAAAAATAGGTGCCGATAGGCATTTCAGATATAGAAGCCGATAGGCATTTCAAATATAGGTGCCGATAGGCATTCCAGATATGGTTGCCGATAGGCATTTCAAATATCGGTGCTGATAGGCATTCCAGATGTAGTTTCCGATAGGCATTTCAAATATAAGTGCTGATAGGCATTTCAGATGTAGTTTCCGATAGGCATTTCAGATATAGTTACCGATTGGCATTTTATAAATAGGTGCCGATAGGCATTTTAAAAATAGGTGCCGATAGGCATTTCAGATATAGAAGCCTATAGGTATTTCAAATATAGGTGTCGATAGGCATTTCAGATATGGTTGCCGATAGGCATTTCAAATATAAGTGCTGATAGGCATTTCAGATGTAGTTTCCGATAGGCATTTCAAAAATAGGTTCCGATAGGCATTTCAGATATAGGTGCCGATAGGCATTTCAGATATAGTTGCCGATTGGCATTTTAAAAATAGGTACCGATAGGCATTTCAGATATAGAAGCCGATAGGCATTCCAAATATAGGTGCCGATAGGCATTCCAGATATGGTTGCCGATAGGCATTTCAAATATAGGTGCCGATAGGCATTTCAGATATAAAAGCCGATAAGCATTTCAAAAATAGGTGCCGATAAGCATTTCAGATAGAGGTGCCGATAGGCATTTCAGATATAGTTGCCAATTGGCATTTTAAAAATAGGTGCCGATAGGCATTTCAGATATAGGTGCTGATAGGCATTTCAGATATAGTTGCCAATTGGCATTTTAAAAATAGGTGCCGATAGGCAATTCAGATATAGAAGCCGATAGGCATTTTAAATATAGGTGCCGATAGGCATTCCAGATATGGTTGCCGATAGGCATTTCAAATATAGGTGCTGATAGGCATTTTAGATGTAGTTTCCGATAGGCATTTTAAAAATTGATGCCGATAGGCATTTCAGATATAGGTGCCGATAGGCATTTCAGATATAGTTGCCGATTGGCATTTTACAAACAGGTGCCGATAGGCATTTCAGATATAGAAGCCGATAGGTATTTCAAATATAGGTGTCGATAGGCATTTCAGATATGGTTGCCGATAGGCATTTTAAATATAGGAGCAGATAGGTATTTCAGATGTAGTTTCCGAAAGGCATTTCAAAAATAGGTGCCGATAGGCATTTCAGATATAGTTGCCAATTGGCATTTTAAAAATAGGTGCCGATAGGCAATTCAGATATTGAAGCCGATAGGCATTTCAAATATAGGTGCCGATAGGCATTCCAGATATGGTTGCCGATAGGCATTTCAAATATAGGTGCTGATAGGCATTCCAGATGTAGTTTCCGATAGGCATTTCAGATATAGAAGCCGATAGGTATTTTAAATATAGGTGTCGATAGGCATTTCAGATATAGTTGCCCATTGGCATTTTTAAAATAGGTGTCGATAGGCATTTCAGATATAGAAGCCGATAGGCATTTCAAATATAGGTGCCGATAGGCATTCCAGATATGGTTGCCGATAGGCATTCCAAATATAGGTGCTGATAGGCATTTCAGATGTAGTTTCCGATAGGCATTTCAAAAATAGGTGCCGATGGGCATTTCAGATATAGGTGCCGATAGGCACTTTAGATATAGTTGCCGATTGGCATTTTAAAAATAGGTGCCGATAGGCATTTCAGATATAGAAGCCGAAAGGCATTTCAAATATAGGTACCGATAGGCATTCCAGATATGGTTGCCGATAGGCATTTCAAATATAGGTGCTGATAGGCATTTCAGATGTAGTTTTCGATAGGCATTTCAAAAATAGGTGCCGATAGGCATTTCAGATATAGGTGCCGATAGGCATTTCAGATATAGTTGCCAATTGGCATTTTAAAAATAGGTGCCGATAGGCATTTCAGATATAGAAGCCGATAGGCATTTCAAATATAGGTGTCGATAGGCATTTCAGATATAGTTGCCGATTGGCATTTTAAAAATAGGTGCCGATAGGCATTTCAGATATAGGTGCCGATAGGCATTTCAGATATAGTTGCCGATTGGCATTTTAAAAATAGGTGCCGATAGGCATTTCAGATATAGGTGCCGATAGGCATTTCAGATATAGTTGCCGATTGGCATTTTAAAAATAGGTGCCAATAGGCATTTCAGATATAGAAGCCGATAGGTATTTTAAATATAGGTGTCCATAGGCATTTCAGATATGGTTGCCGATAGGCATTTCAAATATAGGTGCCGATAGGCATTTCAGATATAGAAGCCGATAGGCATTTCAAATATAGGTGCCGATAGGCATTCCAGATATGGTTGCCGATAGGCATTTCAAATATAGGTGCTGATAGGCATTTTAGATGTAGTTTCCGATAGGCATTTCAAAAATAAGTGCCGATAGGCATTTCAGATATAGGTGCCGATAGGCATTTTAGATATAGTTTCCGATTGGCATTTTAAAAATAGGTGCCGATAGGCATTTCAGATAAAGAAGCCGATAGGCATTTCAAATATAGGTGCCGATAGGGATTTCAAAAATTGGTGATGATAGGAATTTCAGATGTAGTTTCCGATAAGCATTTCAAAAATAGGTGCCGATAGGCATTTCAACTATAGGTGCCGATAGGCATAACAGATATAGTTGCCGATTTGCATTTTAAAAATAGGTGCCGATAGGCATTTCAGATATAGAAGCCGATAGGCATTTCTAATATAGGTGCCGATAGGCATTCAAGATATGGTTGCCGATAGGCATTTCAAATATTGGTGCTGATAGGCATTTCAGATGTAGTTTCCGATAGGCATTTCAAAAATAGGTGCCGATAGGCATTTCAGATATAGGTGCCGATACGCATTACAGATATAGTTGCCGATTAGCATTTTAAAAATAGGTGCCGATAGGCATTTCAGATATAGAAGCCGATAGGCATTTCAAATATAGGTGCCGATAGGCATTCCAGATATGGTTGCCGATAGGCATTTCAAATATAGGTGCTGATAGGCATTTTAGATGTAGTTTCCGATAGGCATTTCAAAAATAAGTGCCGATAGGCATTTCAGATATAGGTGCCGATAGGCATTTTAGGTATAGTTTCCGATTAGCATTTTAAAAATAGGTGCCGATAGGCATTTCAGATATAGCTGCCGATAGGCATTTCAGATATAGTTGACGATTGGCATTTTAAAAATAGGTGCCGATAGGCATTTCAGATATAAAGGCCGATAGGCATTTCAAATATAGGTGCCGATAGGCATTCCAGATATAGTTGCCGATAGGCATTTTAAATATAGGTGCTGATAGGCATTTCAGATGTTGTTTCCGATAGGCATTTCAGATGTAGTTTCCGATAGGCATTACAAAAATAGGTGCCGATAGGCATTTCAGATATAGGTGCCGATAGGCATTACAGATATAGTTGCCGATTAGCATTTTAAAAATAGGTGCCGATAGGCATTTCAGATATAGAAGCCGATAGGCATTTCAAATATAGGTGCCGATAGGCATTCCAGATATAGTTGCCGATAGGCATTTTAAATATAGGTGCTGATAGGCATTTCAGATGTAGTTTCCGATAGGCATTTCAAAAATAGGTGCCGATAGGCATTTCAGATATAGGCGCCGATAGGCATTTCAGATATAGTCGCCGATTGGCATTTTAAAAATAGGTGCCGATAGGCATTTCAGATATAGAAGCCGATAGGTATTTCAAATATAGGTGTCGATAGGCATTTCAGATATGGTTGCCGATAGGCATTTCAAATATTGGTGCTGATAGGCATTTCAGATGTAGTTTCCGATAGGCATTTCAAAAATAGGTGCCGATAGGCATTTCAGATATAGGTGCCGATACGCATTACAGATATAGTTGCCGATTAGCATTTTAAAAATAGGTGCCGATAGGCATTTCAGATATAGAAGCCGATAGGCATTTCAAATATAGGTGCCGATAGGCATTCCAGATATGGTTGCCGATAGGCATTTCAAATATAGGTGCTGATAGGCATTTTAGATGTAGTTTCCGATAGGCATTTCAAAAATAAGTGCCGATAGGCATTTCAGATATAGGTGCCGATAGGCATTTTAGGTATAGTTTCCGATTAGCATTTTAAAAATAGGTGCCGATAGGCATTTCAGATATAGCTGCCGATAGGCATTTCAGATATAGTTGACGATTGGCATTTTAAAAATAGGTGCCGATAGGCATTTCAGATATAAAGGCCGATAGGCATTTCAAATATAGGTGCCGATAGGCATTCCAGATATGGTTGCCGATAGGCATTTCAAATATAGGTGCTGATAGGCATTTCAGATGTAGTTTCCGATAGGCATTTCAAAAATTGGTGCCGATAGACATTTCAGATATAGTTGCCGATTGGCATTTTAAAAATAGGTGCCGATAGGCATTTCAGATATAGAAGCCGATAGGTATTTCAGATATAGTTGCCGATTGGCATTTTAAAAATAGATGCCGATAGGCATTTCAGATATAGAAGCCGATAGGCATTTCAAATATAGGTGCCGATAGGCTTTTCAGATATGGTTGCCGATAGGCATTTCAAATATAGGTGCTGATAGGCATTTCAGATGTAGTTTCCGATAGGCATTTCAAAAATAGGTGCCGATAGGCATTTCAGATATAGGAGCCGATAGGCATTTCAGATATAGTTGCCGATTGGCATTTTAAAAATAGGTGCCGATAGGCATTTTAGATATAGAAGCCGATAGGCATTTCAAATATAGGTGTCGATAGGCATTTCAGATATGGTTGCCGATAGGCATTTCAAATATTGGTGATGATAGGAATTTCAGATGTAGTTTCCGATAAGCATTTCAAAAATAGGTGCCGATAGGCATTTCAACTATAGGTGCCGATAGGCATAACAGATATAGTTGCCGATTTGCATTTTAAAAATAGGTGCCGATAGGCATTTCAGATATAGAAGCCGATAGGCATTTCTAATATAGGTGCCGATAGGCATTCAAGATATGGTTGCCGATAGGCATTTCAAATATAGGTGCTGATAGGCATTTCAGATGTAGTTTCCGATAGGCATTTCAAAAATAGGTCCCGATAGGCATTTCAGATATAGGTGCCGATAGGCATTTCAGATATAGTTGCCGATTGGCATTTTAAAAATAGGTGCCGATAGGCATTTCAGATATAGAAGCCGATAGGCATTTTAAATATAGGTGCCGGTAAGCATTCCAGATATGGTTGCCGATAGGCTCTTCAAATGTAGGTGCTGATAGGCATTTCAGATGTAGTTTCCAATAGGCATTTAAAAAATTGGTGCCAATAGGCATTTCAGATATAGGTGCCGATAGGCATTTCAGATATAGTTGCCGATTGGCATTTTAAAAATAGGTGCCGATAGGCATTTCAGATATAGAAGCCGATAGGTATTTTAAATATAGGTGTCGATAGGCATTTTAGATACGGTTGCCGATAGGCATTTCAAATATAGGTGCTGATAGGCATTTCAGATGTAGTTTCCGATAGGCATTTCAAAAATAGGTGCCGATAGGCATTTCATATATAGGTGCTGATAGGCATTTCAGATATAGTTGCCAATTGGCATTTTAAAAATAGGTGCCGATAGGCAATTCAGATATAGAAGCCGATAGGCATTTCAAATATAGGTGCCGATAGGCATTCCAGATATTGTTGCCGATAGGCATTTCAAATATAGGTGCTGATAGGCATTTTAGATGTAGTTTCCGATAGGCATTTCAGATATAGGTGCCGATAGGCATTTCAGATATAGTTGCCGATTGGCATTTTACAAACAGGTGCCGATAGGCATTTCAGATATAGAAGCCGATAGGTATTTCAAATATAGGTGTCGATAGGCATTTCAGATATGGTTGCCGATAGGCATTTCTAATATAGGAGCAGATAGGTATTTCAGATGTAGTTTCCGAAAGGCATTTCAAAAATAGGTGCCGATAGGCATTTCAGATATAGTTGCCAATTGGCATTTTAAAAATAGGTGCCGATAGGCAATTCAGATATTGAAGCCGATAGGCATTTCAAATATAGGTGCCGATAGGCATTCCAGATATGGTTGCCGATAGGCATTTCAAATATAGGTGCTGATAGGCATTCCAGATGTAGTTTCCGATAGGCATTTCAGATATAGAAGCCGATAGGTATTTTAAATATAGGTGTCGATAGGCATTTCAGATATAGTTGCCGATTGGCATTTTTAAAATAGGTGTCGATAGGCATTTCAGATATAGAAGCCGATAGGCATTTCAAATATAGGTGCCGATAGGCATTCCAGATATGGTTGCCGATAGGCATTTCAAATATAGGTGCTGATAGGCATTTCAGATGTAGTTTCCGATAGGCATTTCAAAAATAGGTGCCGATGGGCATTTCAGATATAGGTGCCGATAGGCACTTCAGATATAGTTGCCGATTGGCATTTTAAAAATAGGTGCCGATAGGCATTTCAGATATAGAAGCCGATAGGCATTTCAAATATAGGTGCCGATAGGCATTCCAGATATGGTTGCCGATAGGCATTTCAAATATAGGTGCTGATAGGCATTTCAGATGTAGTTTTCGATAGGCATTTCAAAAATAGGTGCCGATAGGCATTTCAGATATAGGTGCCGATAGGCATTTCAGATATAGTTGCCGATTGGCATTTTAAAAATAGGTGCCGATAGGCATTTCAGATATAGAAGCCGATAGGCATTTCAAATATAGGTGTCGATAGGCATTTCAGATATAGTTGCCGATTGGCATTTTAAAAATAGGTGCCGATAGGCATTTCAGATATAGGTGCCGATAGGCATTTCAGATATAGTTGCCGATTGGCATTTTAAAAATAGGTGCCGATAGGCATTTCAGATATAGGTGCCGATAGGCATTTCAGATATAGTTGCCGATTGGCATTTTAAAAATAGGTGCCAATAGGCATTTCAGATATAGAAGCCGATAGGTATTTTAAATATAGGTGTCGATAGGCATTTCAGATATGGTTGCCGATAGGCATTTCAAATATAGGTGCTGATAGGCATTTCAGATGTAGTTTCCGATAGGCATTTCAAAAATAGGTGCCGATAGGCATTTCAGATATGGAAGCCGATAGGCATTTCAATTATAGGTGCCGATAGGCATTCCAGATATGGTTGCCGATAGGCATTTCAAATATAGGTGCTGATAGGCATTTCAGATGTAGTTTCCGATAGGAATTTCAAAAATAGGTGCCGATAGGCATTTCAGATATAGGTGCTGATAGGCATTTCAGATATAGTTGCCAATTGGCATTTTAAAAATAGGTGCCGATAGGCAATTCAGATATAGAAGCCGATAGGCATTTCTAATATAGGTGCCGATAGGCATTCCAGATATTGTTGCCGATAGGCATTTCAAATATAGGTGCTGATAGGCATTTTAGATGTAGTTTCCGATAGGCATTTCAAAAATTGATGCCGATAGGCATTTCAGATATAGGTGCCGATAGGCATTTCAGATATAGTTGCCGATTGGCATTTTACAAACAGGTGCCGATAGGCATTTCAGATATAGAAGCCGATAGGTATTTCAAATATAGGTGTCGATAGGCATTTCAGATATGGTTGCCGATAGGCATTTTAAATATAGGAGCAGATAGGTATTTTAGATGTAGTTTCCGAAAGGCATTTCAAAAATAGGTGCCGATAGGCATTTCAGATATAGTTGCCAATTGGCAATTTAAAAATAGGTGCCGATAGGCAATTCAGATATTGAAGCCGATAGGCATTTCAAATATAGGTGCCGATAGGCATTCCAGATATGGTTGCCGATAGGCATTTCAAATATAGGTGCTGATAGGCATTCCAGATGTAGTTTCCGATAGGCATTTCAGATATAGAAGCCGATAGGTATTTTAAATATAGGTGTCGATAGGCACTTCAGATATAGTTGCCGATTGGCATTTTAAAAATAGGTGCCGATAGGCATTTCAGATATAGAAGCCGATAGGCATTTCAAATATAGGTGCCGATAGGCATTCCAGATATGGTTGCCGATAGGCATTTCAAATTTAGGTGCTGATAGGCATTTCAGATGTAGTTTCCGATAGGCATTTCAAAAATAGGTGCCGATGGGCATTTCAGATATAGGTGCCGATAGGCACTTCAGATATAGTTGCCGATTGGCATTTTAAAAATAGGTGCCGATAGGCATTTTAGATATAGAAGCCGATAGGCATTTCAAATATAGGTGCCGATAGGCATTCCAGATATGGTTGCCGATAGGCATTTCAAATATAGGTGCTGATAGGCATTTCAGATGCAGTTTTCGATAGGCATTTCAAAAATAGGTGCCGATAGGCATTTCAGATATAGGTGCCGATAGTCATTTCAGATATAGTTGCCGATTGGCATTTTAAAAATAGGTGCCGATAGGCATTTCAGATATAGAAGCCGATAGGCATTTCAAATATAGGTGTCGATAGGCATTTCAGATATAGTTGCCGATTGGCATTTTAAAAATAGGTGCCGATAGGCATTTCAGATATAGGTGCCATTAGGCATTTCAGATATAGTTGCCGATTGGCATTTTAAAAATAGGTGCCGATAGGCATTTCAGATATAGGTGCCGATAGGCATTTCAGATATAGTTGCCGATTGGCATTTTAAAAATAGGTGCCAATAGGCATTTCAGATATAGAAGCCGATAGGTATTTTAAATATAGGTGTCGATAGGCATTTCAGATATGGTTGCCGATAGGCATTTCAAATATAGGTGCTGATAGGCATTTCAGATGTAGTTTCCGATAGGCATTTCAAAAATAGGTGCCGATAGGCATTTCAGATATAGGTGCCGATAGGCATTTCAGATATAGTTGCCGATTGGCATTTTAAAAATAGGTGCCGATAGGCATTTCAGATATGTGCCGATAGGCATTTCAGATATAGTTGCCGATTGGCATTTTAAAAATAGGTGCCGATAGGCATTTCAGATATAGGTGACGATAGGCATTTCAGATATAGTTGCCGATTGGCATTTTAAAAATAGGTGCCAATAGGCATTTCAGATATAGAAGCCGATAGGTATTTTAAATATAGGTGTCGATAGGCATTTCAGATATGGTTGCCGATAGGCATTTCAAATATAGGTGCTGATAGGCATTTCAGATGTAGTTTCCGATAGGCATTTCAAAAATAGGTGCCGATAGGCATTTCATATATAGGTGCCGATAGGCATTTCAGATATAGTTGCCGATTGGCATTTTAAAAACAGGTGCCGATAGGCATTTCAGATATAGAAGCCGATAGGTATTTCAAATATAGGTGTCAATAGGCATTTCAGATATGGTTGCCGATAGGCATTTTAAATATAGGAGCAGATAGGTATTTCAGATGTAGTTTCCGAAAGGCATTTCAAAAATAGGTGCCGATAGGCATTTCAGATATAGTTGCCAATTGGCATTTTAAAAATAGGTGCCGATAGGCAATTCAGATATTGAAGCCGATAGGCATTTCAAATATAGGTGCCGATAGGCATTCCAGATATGGTTGCCGATAGGCATTTCAAATATAGGTGCTGATAGGCATTCCAGATGTAGTTTCCGATAGGCATTTCAGATATAGAAGCCGATAGGTATTTTAAATATAGGTGTCGATAGGCATTTCAGATATAGAAGCCGATAGGCATTTCAAATATAGGTGCCGATAGGCATTCCAGATATGGTTGCCGATAGGCATTTCAAATATAGGTGCTGATAGGCATTTCAGATGTAGTTTCCGATAGGCATTTCAAAAATAGGTGCCGATGGGCATTTCAGATATAGGTGCCGATAGGCACTTCAGATATAGTTGCCGATTGGCATTTTAAAAATAGGTGCCGATAGGCATTTTAGATATAGAAGCCAATAGGCATTTCAAATATAGGTGCCGATAGGCATTCCAGATATGGTTGCCGATAGGCATTTCAAATATAGGTGCTGATAGGCATTTCAGATATAGTTGCCGATTGGCATTTTAAAAATAGGTGCCGATAGGCATTTCAGATATAGAAGCCGATAGGCATTTCAAATATAGGTGTCGATAGGCAATTTAGATATAGTTGCCGATTGGCATTTTAAAAATAGGTGCCGATAGGCATTTCAGATATAGGTGCCGATAAGCATTTCAGATATAGTTGCCGATTGGCATTTTAAAAATAGGTGCCGATAGGCATTTCAGATATAGGTGCCGATAGGCATTTCAGATATAGTTGCCGATTGGCATTTTAAAAATAGGTGCCAATAGGCATTTCAGATATAGAAGCCGATAGGTATTTTAAATATAGGTGTCGATAGGCATTTCAGATATGGTTGCCGATAGGCATTTCAAATATAGGTGCTGATAGGCATTTCAGATGAAGTTTCCGATAGGCATTTCAAAAATAGGTGCCGATAGGCATTTCAGATATAGGTGCCGATAGGCATTTCAGATATAGTTGCCGATTGGCATTTTAAAAATAGGTGCCGATAGGCATTTCAGATATAGGTGCCGATAGGCATTTCAGATATAGTTGCCGATTGGCATTTTAAAAATATGTGCCGATAGGCATTTCAGATATAGGTGACGATAGGCATTTCAGATATAGTTGCCGATTGGCATTTTGAAAATAGGTGCCAATAGGCATTTCAGATATAGAAGCCGATAGGTATTTTAAATATAGGTGTCGATAGGCATTTCAGATATGGTTGCCGATAGGCATTTCAAATATAGGTGCTGATAGGCATTTCAGATGTAGTTTCCGATAGGCATTTCAAAAATAGGTGCTGATAGGCATTTCAGATGTAGTTTCCGATAGGCATTTCAAAAATAGGTGCCGATAGGCATTTCAGATATAGGTGCCGAAAGGCATTTCAGATATAGTTGACAATTGGCATTTTAAAAATAGGTGCCGATAGACATTTCAGATATAGAAGCCGATAGGCATTTCAAATATAGGTGCCGATAGGCATTCCAGATATAGAAGCCGATAGGCATTTCAAATATAGGTGCCGATAGGCATTCCAGATATGGTTGCCGATAGGCATTTCAAATATAGGTGCGGATAGGCATTTTAGATGTAGTTTCCGATAGGCATTTCAAAAATTGATGGCGATAGGCATTTCAGATATAGGTGCCGATAGGCATTTCAGATATAGTTGCCGATTGGCATTTTAAAAACAGGTGCCGATAGGCATTTCAGATATAGAAGCCGATAAGCATTTCAATTATAGGTGCCGATAGGCATTCCAGATATGGTTGCCGATAGGCATTTCAAATATAGGTGCTGATAGGCATTTCAGACGTAGTTTCCGATAGGCATTTCAAAAATAGGTGCCGATAGGCATTTCATATATAGGTGCCGATAGGCATTTCAGATATAGTTGCCGATTGGCATTTTAAAAACAGGTGCCGATAGGCATTTCAGATATAGAAGCCGATAGGTATTTCAAATATAGGTGTCGATAGGCATTTTAGATATGGTTGCCGATAGGCATTTCAAATATAGGAGCAGATAGGCCATTCAGATGTAGTTTCCGAAAGGCATTTCAAAAATAGGTGCCGATAGGCATTTCAGATATAAGTGCCGATAGGCATTTCAGATATAGTTGCCGATTGGCATTTTAAAAATAGGTGCCGACAGGCATTTCAGATATAGAAGCCGATAGGCATTTCAAATATAGGTGCCGATAGGCATTCCAGATATGGTTGCTGATAGGCATTTCAAATATAAGTGCTGATAGGCATTTCAGATGTAGTTTCCGATAGGCATTTCAAAAATAGGTACCGATAGGCATTTCAGATATAGGTGCCGATAGGCATTTCAGAAATAGTTGCCAATTGACATTTTAAAAATAGGTGTCGATAGGGATTTCAGATATGGAAGCCGATAGGCATTTCAAATATAGGTGCCGATAGGCATTCCAGATATAGAAGCCGATAGGCATTTCAAATATAGGTGCCGATAGGCATTCCAGATATGGTTGCCGATAGGCATTTCAAATATAGGTGCGGATAGGCATTTTAGATGTAGTTTCCGATAGGCATTTCAAAAATTGATGGCGATAGGCATTTCAGATATAGGTGCCGATAGGCATTTCAGATATAGTTGCCAATTGGCATTTTAAAAACAGGTGCCGATAGGCATTTCAGATATAGAAGCCGATAGGCATTTCAATTATAGGTGCCGATAGGCATTCCAGATATGGTTGCCGATAGGCATTTCAAATATAGGTGCTGATAGGCATTTCAGCACCTTTATTTAAAATGCCTATCGGCTTCTATATCTGAAATGCCTATCGGCACTTATTTTTAAAATGCCAATCGGCAACTATATCTGAAATGCCTATCGGCACCTATATCTGAAATGCCTATCGGCACCTATTTTTGAAATGCCTATTGGAAACTACATCTGAAATGCCTATCAGCACCTATATTTGAAATGCCTATCGGCAACCATATCTGAAATGCCTATCGGCACCTATATTTGAAATGCCTATCGGCTTCTATATCTGAAATGCCTATCGGCACCTTTTTTTAAAATGCCAATCGGCAACTATATCTGAAATGCCTATCGGCACCAATATCTGAAATGCATATCGGCACCTATTTTTGAAATGCCTATCGGAAACTACATCTGAAATGCCTATCATCACCTATATTTGAAATGCCTATCGACAAACATATCTGGAATGCCTATCGGCACCTATATTTGAAATGCCTATCGGCTTCTATATCTGAAATGCCTATCGGCACTTATTTTAAAAATGCCAATCGGCAACTATATCTGAAATGCCTATCAGGACCTATATCTGAAATGCCTATCGGCACCAATTTTTGAAATGCCTATCGGAAACTACATCTGAAATGCCTATCAGCACCTATATTTGAAATGCCTATCGGCTACCATATCTGGAATGCCTATCGGCACCTATATTTGAAATGCCTATCGGCTTCTATATCTGAAATGCCTATCGGCACCTATTTTTAAAATGCCAATCGGCAACTATATCTGAAATGCCTATCGGCACCTATATCTGAAATGCCTATCGGCAACTATTTTTTAATTCCTTTCGGAAACTACATCTGAAATACCTATCAGCACCTATATTTGAAATGCCTATCGGCAACCATATCTGGAATACCTATCGGCACCTATATTTGAAATGCCTATCGGCTTCTATATCTGAAATGCCTATCGGCACCTATTTTTAAAATGCCAATCGGCAACTATATCTGAAGTGCCTATCGGCACCTATATCTGAAATGCCTATCGGCACCTATTTTTGAAATGCTTATCGAAAACTACATCTAAAATGCCTATCAGCACCTACATTTGAAATGCCTATCGACAACCACATCAGAAATGCCTATCGGCACCTATATCTGAAATGCCTTTCTCCATTTATAGCTGAAATGCCTATCGACACCTATATTTGAAATGCCTATCGGCACCTATATTTTAAATGCCTATCGGCAACTATATCTGATATGCATATCGGCACCTATATCTGAAATGCCTATCGGCACCTATTTTTGAAATGCCTATCGGAAACTACATCTAAAATGCCTATCGGCACCTATTTTTAAAATGCCAATCGGCAACTATATCTGAAATGCCTATCGGCACCTATATCTGAAATGCCTATCGGCACCTATTATTGAAATGCCTATCGGAAAATACATCTGAAATGCCTATCAGCACCTATAATTGAAATGCCTATCGGCAACCATATCTGGAAAGCTTATCGGCACCTATATTTGAAATGCCTATCGGCTTCTATATCTGAAATGCCTATCGGCACCTATTTTTAAAATGCCAATCGGCAAATATATCTGAAATGCCTATCGGCACCTATATCTAAAATGCCTATCGGCACCTATTTTTGAAATGCCTATCGGAAACTACATCTGAAATGCCTATCAGCACCTATATTTGAAATGCCTATCGGCAACCATATCTGGAATGCCTATCGGCACCTATATTTGAAATGCCTATCGGCTTCTATATCTGAAATGCCTATCGGGACCTATTTTTAAAATGCCAATCGGCAACTATATCTGAAATGCCTATCGGCACCTATGTCTGAAATGCCTATCGGCACCGATTTTTGAAATGCCTATCGGAAACTGCATCTGAAATGCCTATCAGCACCTATATTTGAAATGTCTATCGGCAACCATATCTGGAATGCCTATCGGCACCTAAATTTGGAAAGCCTATCAGCTTCTATATCTGAAATGCCTATCAGCACCTATTTTTAAAATGCCAATCGGCAACTATATCTGTAATGCCTATCGGCACCTATATCTGAAATGCCTATCGGCACCTATTTTTGAAATGCCTATCGGAAACTACATCTGAAATTCCTATCAGCACCAATATTTGAAATGCCTATCGGCAACCATATCTGGAATGCCTATCGACACCTATATTTGAAATACCTATCGGCTTCTATATCTGAAATGCCTATCGGCACCTATTTTTGAAATGCCTATGGAAAACTACATCTGAAGTGTCTATCAGCACCTATATTTGAAATGCCTATCGGCAACCACAACAGAAATGCCTATCGGCACCTATATCTGAAATGCCTTAAGGCATTTATATCTGAAATGCCTATCGACACCTATATTTGAAATGCCTATCGGCACCTGTTATTGAAATGCCTATCGGACACTACATCTAAAATGCCTATCGGCACCTATTTTTAAAATGCCAATCCGCAACTATATCTGAAATGCCTATTGGCACCTATATCAAAAATGTCTATCAGCACCTATTTTTGAATTGCCTATCGGAAACTACATCTGAAATGCCTATCAGCCCCTATATTTGAAATGCCTATCGGCAACCATATCTGAAATGCCTATCGACACCTATACTTGAAATACCTATCGGCTTCTATATCTGAAATGCCTATCGGCACCTATTTTTAAAATGCCAATCCGCAACTATATCTAAAATGCCTATCGGCACATATATCTGAAATGCCTATCGGCACCAATTTTTGAAATGCCTATCGGAAACTACATCTGAAATGCCTATCAGCACCTATATTTGAAATGCCTATCGGCAACCATATCTGGAATGCCTATCGACACCTATATTTGAAATGCCTATCGGCTTCTATATCTGAAATGCCTATCGACACCTATTTTTAAAATGCCAATTGGTAACTATATCTGAAATGCCTATCGGCACCTATATCTGAAATGCCTATCGGTAGCTATTTTTGAAATGCCTATCGGAAACTACATCTGAAATGCCTATCAGCACTTATATTTGAAATGCCTATCGGCATCCATATCTGGAATGCCTATCGGCACCTATATTTGAAATGCCTATCGGCTTCTATATCTGAAATGCCTATCGGCACGTATTTTTAAAATGCCAATCGGCAACTATATCTGAAATGCTTATCGGCACCTATATCTGAAATGCCTATCGGCACCTATTTTTGAAATGCCTTTCGGAAACTACATCTTAAATGCCTATCTGCTCCTATATTTGAAATGCCTATCGGCAACCATATCTGAAATGCCTATCGACACCTATATTTCAAATACCTATCGGCTTCAATATCTAAAATGCCTATCGGAACCTGTTTTTAAAATGCCAATCGGCTTCTATATCTGAAATGCCAATCGGCACCTATTTTCTAAATGCCAATCGGCAACTATATCTGAAATGCCTATCGGCACCTATATCTGAAATGCCTATCGGCACCAATTTTTGAAATGCCTATCGGAAACTACATCTGAAATGCCTATCAGCACCTATATTTGAAATACCTATCGGCAACTATATCTGGAATGCCTATCGGCACCTATATTTGAAATGCCTATCGGCTTCTATATCTGAAATGCCTATCGGCACCTATTTTTAGATGCCAATCGGCAACTATATCTGAAATGCCTATCGGCACCTATATCTGAAATGCCTATCGGCACCTATTTTTGAAATGCCTATCGGAAACTACATCTGAAATGCTTATCAGCACCTATGTTTGAAATGCCTATCGGCAACCATATCTGAAATGCCTATCGGCACCTATTTTAAAAATGCCAATCGGCAACTATATCTGAAATGCCTATCGGAACCTATATCTGAAATGCCTATCGGCATCAATTTTTGAAATGCCTATCGTAAACTACTTCTGAAATGCCTATCAGCACCTATATTTGAAATGCCTATTGGCAACCATATCTGGAATGCCTATCGGCACCTATATTTGAAATGCCTATCGGCTTCTATATCTGAAATGCCTATCGGCACCTATTTTTAAAATGCCAATCGGCAACTAAATCTGAAATGCCTATCGGCACCTATATCTGAAATGCCTATCGGCATCAATTTTTGAAATGCTTATCGTAAACTACTTCTAAAAATGCCTATCAGCACCTATATTTGAAATGTCTATTGGCAACCATATCTGGAATGCCTATCGGCACTTATATTTAAAATGCCTATCGGCTTCTATATCTGAAATGCCTATTGGCACCTGTTTTTAAAATGCCAATCGGCAAATATATCTGAAATGCCTATCGGCACCTATATCTGAAATACCTATCGGCACCTATTTTTGAAATGCCTATCGGAAACTACATCTGAAATGCCTATCAGCACCTATATTTGAAATGCCTATCGGCAACCATATCTGGAATGCCTATCGGCACCTATATTTGAAATGCCTATCGGATTCTATATCTGAAATGCCTATCGGCACCTATTTTTAAAATGCCAATCGGCAACTATATCTGAAGTGACTATCGGCACCTATATTTGAAATGCCTATCGGCACCTATTTTTGAAATGCCTATCGAAAACTACATCTGAAATGCCTATCAGCACCTATATTTGTAATCCCTATCGGCAACCACATCAGAAATGCCTATCGGCACCTATATCTGAAATGCCTTTCTGCATTTATATCTGAAATGCCTATCGACACCTATATTTGAAATGCCTATCGGCACCTATATTTTAAATGCCTATCGGCAACTGTATCTGATATGCCTATCGGCACCTATATCTGAAATGCCTATCGGCACCTATTTTTGAAATGCCAATCGGAAACTACATCTGAAATGCCTATCAGCACCTATATTTGAAATGCCTATCGGCAACCATATCTGGAATGCCTATCGGCACCTATATTTGAAATGTCTATCGGCTTCTATATCTGAAATGCCTATCGGCACCTATTTTTAAAATGCCAATCGGCAACTATATCTGAAATGCCTATCGGCACCTATGTCTGAAATGCCTATCGGCACCTATTTTTGAAATGCCTATCGGAAACTGCATCTGAAATGCCTATCAGCACCTATATTTGAAATGTCTATCGGCAACCATATCTGGAATGCCCATCGGCACCTATATTTGAAATGCCTATCGGCTTCTATATCTGAAATGCCTATCGGCACCTATTTTTAAAATGCCAATCGGCAACTATATCTGTAATGCCTATCGGCACCTATATCTGAAATGCCTATCGGCACCTATTTTTGAAATGCCTATCGGAAACTACATCTGAAATTCCTATCAGCACCAATATTTGAAATGCCTATCGGCAACCATATCTGGAATGCCTATCGACACCTATATTTGAAATACCTATCGGCTTCTATATCTGAAATGCCTATCGGCACCTATTTTTGAAATGCCTATTGAAAACTACATCTGAAGTGTCTATCAGCACCTATATTTAAAATGCCTATCGGCAACCACATCAGAAATGCCTATCGGCACCTATATCTGAAATGCCTTACGGCATTTATATCTGAAATGCCTATCGACACCTATATTTGAAATGCCTATCGGCACCTGTTATTGAAATGCCTATCGGACACTACATCTAAAATGCCTATCGGCACCTATTTTTAAAATGCCAATCCGCAACTATATCTGAAATGCCTATCGGCACCTATATCAAAAATGTCTATCGGCACCTATTTTTGAAATGCCTATCGGAAACTACATCTGAAATGCCTATCAGCACCTATATTTGAAATGCCTATCGGCAACCATATCTGAAATGCCTATCGACACCTATATTTGAAATACCTATCGGCTTCTATATCTGAAATGCCTATCGGCACCTATTTTTTAAATGCCAATCCGCAACTATATCTAAAATGAATATCGGCACATATATCTGAAATGCCTATCGGCACCAATTTTTGAAATGCCTATCGGAAACTACATCTGAAATGCCTATCAGCACCTATATTTGAAATGCCTATCGGCAACCATATCTGGAATGCCTATCGACACCTATATTTGAAATGCCTATCGGCTTCTATATCTGAAATGCCTATCGACACCTATTTTTAAAATGCCAATTGGTAACTATATCTGAAATGCCTATCGGCACCTATTTTTGAAATGCCTTTCGGAAACTACATCTGAAATGCCTATCTGCTTCTATATTTTAAATGCCTATCGGCAACCATATCTGAAATGCCTATCGACACCTATATTTCAAATACCTATCGGCTTCTATATCTGAAATGCCTATCGGCACCTGTTTTTAAAATGCCAATCGGCAAATATATCTGAAATGCCTATCGGCACCTATATGTGAAATGCCTATCGGCATCAATTTTTGAAATGCCTATCGGAAACTACATCTAAAATGCCTATCAGCACCTATTTTTGAAATGCCTTTCGGCAACTATATCTGGAATGCCTATCGGCACCTATATTTGAAATGCCTATCGGCTTCTATATCTGAAATGCCTATCGGTAACAATTTTTAAAATGCCAATTGGCAACTATATCTGAAATGCCTATCAACACCTATATCTGAAATGCCTATCGGCACCTATTTTTGAAATGCCTATCGGAAACTACATCTGAAATGCCTATCAGCACCAATATTTGAAATGCCTATCGGCAACCATATCTGAAATGCCTATCGACACCTATATTTGAAATACATATCGGCTTCTATATCTGAAAAGCCTATCGGCACTTATTTTTAAAATGCCAATCGGCAACTATATCTGAAATGCCTATCGGCACCTATATCTGAAATGCCTATCGGCACCAATTTTTGAAATGCCTATCGGAAACTACATCTGAAATGACTATCAGCACCTATATTTGAAATGCCTATCGGCAACCATATCTGGAATGCTTATCGGCACCTATAATTGAAATGTCTATCGGCCTCTATATCTGAAATGCCTATCGGCACCTATTTTTAAAATGCCAATCGGCAACTATATCTGAAATGCCTATCGACACCTATATTTGAAATGCCTATCGGCTTCTATATCTGAAAAGCCTATCGGCACTTATTTTTAAAATGCCAATCGGCAACTATATCTGAAATGCCTATCGGCACCTATATCTGAAATGCCTATCGGCACCAATTTTTGAAATGCCTATCGGAAACTACATCTAAAATGCCTATCAGCACCTATATTTGAAATGCCTATCGGCAACCATATCTGGAATGCCTATCGGCACCTATATTTGAAATGCCTATCGGCTTCTATATCTGAAATGCCTATCGGCACCTATATTTGAAATGCCTATCGGCAACCATATCTGAAATGCCTATCGACACCTATATTTAAAATACCTATCGGCTTCTATATCTGAAATGCCTATTGGCACCTATTTTTAAAATGCCAATCGGCAACTATATCTGAAATGCCTATCGGCACCTATATCTGAAATGCCTATCGGCACCTATTTTTAAAATGCCAATCGGCAACTATATCTGAAATGCCTATCGGCACCTATATCTGAAATGCCTATCGGCACCTATTTTTAAAATGCCAATCGGCAACTATATCTGAAATGCCTATCGGCACCTATATCTGAAATGCCTATCGGCACCTATTTTTAAAATGCCAATCGGCAACTATATCTGAAATGCCTATCGACACCTATATTTGAAATGCCTATCGGCTTCTATATCTGAAATGCCTATCGGCACCTATTTTTAAAATGCCAATTGGCAACTATATCTGAAATGCCTATCGGCACCTATATCTGAAATGCCTATCGACACCTATATTTGAAATGCCTATCGGCTTCTATATCTGAAATGCCTATTGGCACCTATTTTTAAAATGCCAATCGGCAACTATATCTGAAATGCCTATCGGCACCTATATCTGAAATGCCTATCGGCACCTATTTTTAAAATGCCAATCGGCAACTATATCTGAAATGCCTATCGGCACCTATATCTGAAATGCCTATCGGCACCTATTTTTAAAATGCCAATCGGCAACTATATCTGAAATGCCTATCGGCACCTATATTTGAAATGCCTATCGGCTTCTATATCTGAAATGCCTATCGACACCTATTTTAAAAATGCCAATCGGCAACTATATCTGAAATGCCTATCGACACCTATATTTAAAATACCTATCGGCTTCTATATCTGAAATGCCTATCGGAAACTACATCTGGAATGCCTATCAGCACCTATATTTGAAATGCCTATCGGCAACCATATCTGGAATGCCTATCGGCACCTATATTTGAAATGCCTATCGGCTTCAATATCTGAATTGCCTATCGGCACCTATTTTTAAAATGCCAATTGGCAAATATATCTGAAATGCCTATCGGCACCTATTTTTGAAATGCCTTTCGGAAACTACATCTGAAATACCTATCTGCTCCTATATTTAAAATGCCTATCGGCAACCATATCTGAAATGCCTATCGACACCTATATTTGAAATACCTATCGGCTTCTATATCTGAAATGCCTATCGGCACCTGTTTGTAAAATGCCAATCGGCAACTATATCTGAAATACCTATCGGCACCTATATCTGAAATGCCTATCGGCATCAATCTTTAAAATGCCTATCGGAAACTACATCTAAAATGCCTATCAGCACCTATATTTGAAATGCCTATCGGCAACCATATCTGGAATGCCTATCGGCACCTATATTTGAAATGCCTATCGGCTTCTATATCTGAATTGCCTATCGGCACCTCTTTTTAAAATGCCAATTGGCAACTATATCTGAAATGCCTATCAGCACCTATATCTGAAATGCCTATCGGCACCTATTTTTGAAATGCCTATCGGAAACTACATCTGAAATGCCTATCAGCACCTATATTTGAAATGCCTATCGGCAACCATATCTGGAATGCCTATCGGCACCTATAATTGAAATGCCTATCGGCTTCTATATCTGAAATGCCTATCGGCACCTGTTTTTAAAATGCCAATCGGCAACTATATCTGAAATGCTTATCGGCACCTATATCTGAAATGCCTATCGCCATCAATTTTTGAAATGCCTATCGGAAACTACATCTAAAATGCCTATCCGCACCTATATTTGAAATGCCTATCGGCAACCATATCTGGAATGCCTATCGGCACCTATATTTGAAATGCCTATCGGCTTCTATATCTGGAATGCCTATCGGCACCTATATTTGAAATGCCTATCGGCTTCTATATCTGAAATGTCTATCGGCACCTATTTTTAAAATGCCAATTGTCAACTATATCTGAAATGCCTTTCGGCACCTATATCTGAAATGCCTATCGGCACCTATTTTTGATATGCCTATCGGAAACTACATCTGAAATGCCTATCAGCACCTATATTTGAAATGCCTATCGGCAACCATATCTGAAATGCCTATCGACACATATATTTGAAATGCCTATCGGCTAATTTATTTGAAATGCCTATCGGCACCTATTTTTAAAATGCCAATCGGAAACTATATCTAAAATGCCTATCGGCACCTATATCTGAAATGCCTATCGGCACTTATTTTTGAAATGCCTATCGGAAACTACATCTAAAATGCCTATCAGCACCTATATTTGAAATGCCTATCGGCAACCATATCTGGAATGCCTATCGGCACCTATATTTGAAATGCCTATCGGCTTCTATATCTGAAATGCCTATCGGCACCTATATTTGAAATGCCTATCGGCAACCATATCTGAAATGCCTATCGACACCTATATTTAAAATACCTATCGGCTTCTATATCTGAAATGCCTATTGGCACCTATTTTTAAAATGCCAATCGGCAACTATATCTGAAATGCCTATCGGCACCTATATCTGAAATGCCTATCGGCACCTATTTTTAAAATGCCAATCGGCAACTATATCTGAAATGCCTATCGACACCTATATTTGAAATGCCTATCGGCTTCTATATCTGAAATGCCTATCGGCACCTATTTTTAAAATGCCAATTGGCAACTATATCTGAAATGCCTATCGGCACCTATATCTGAAATGCCTATCGGCACCTATTTTTGAAAAGCCTATCGAAAACTACATCTGAAATGCCTATCAGCACCTATATTTGAAATGCCTATCGGCAACCATATCTGGAATGCCTATCGGCACCTATATTTGAAATGCCTATCGGCTTCTATATCTGAAATGCCTATCGACACCTATTTTAAAAATGCCAATCGGCAACTATATCTGAAATGCCTATCGACACCTATATTTAAAATACCTATCGGCTTCTATATCTGAAATGCCTATCGGAAACTACATCTGGAATGCCTATCAGCACCTATATTTGAAATGCCTATCGGCAACCATATCTGGAATGCCTATCGGCACCTATAATTGAAATGCCTATCGGCTTCTATATCTGAAATGCCTATCGGCACCTATTTTTGAAATGCCTATCGGAAACTATATCTGAAATGCCTATCAGCACCTATATCTGAAATGCCTATCGGCACCTGTTTTTGAAATTCCTATCGGAAACTACATCTGAAATGCCTATCAGCACCTATATTTGAAATGCCTATCGGCAACCATATCTGGAATGCCTATCGGCACCTATAATTGAAATGCCTATCGGCTTCTATATCTGAAATGCCTATCGGCACCTATTTTTGAAATGCCTATCGGAAACTACATCTGAAATGCCTATCAGCACCTATATTTGAAATGCCTATCGGCAACCATATCTGAAATGCCTATCGACACCTATATTTAAAATACCTATCGGCTTCTATATCTGAAATGCCTATTGGCACCTATTTTTAAAATGCCAATCGGCAACTATATCTGAAATGCCTATCGGCACCTATAACTGAAATGCCTATCGGCACCTATTTTTAAAATGCCAATCGGCAACTATATCTGAAATGCCTATCGGCACCTATATCTGAAATGCCTATCGGCACCTATTTTTAAAATGCCAATCGGCAACTATATCTGAAATGCCTATAGACACCTATATTTGAAATGCCTATCGGCTTCTATATCTGAAATGCCTATCGGCACCTATTTTTAAAATGCCAATCGGCAACTATATCTGAAATGACTATCGGCACCTATATCTGAAATGCCTATCGGCACCTATTTTTGAAATGCCTATCGAAAACTACATCTGAAATGCCCATCAGCACCTATATTTGAAATGCCTATCGGCAACCATATCTGGAATGCCTATCGGCACCTATATTTGAAATGCCTATCGGCTTCTATATCTAAAATGCCTATCGGCACCTATTTTTAAAATGCCAATCGGCAACTATATCTGAAGTGCCTATCGGCACCTATATCTGAAATGCCCATCGGCACCTATTTTTGAAATGCCTATCGGAAACTACATCTGAAATGCCTATCAGCACCTATATTTGAAATGCCTATCGGCAACCATATCTGGAATGCCTATCGGCACCTATATTTGAAATGCCTATCGGCATCTATATCTGAAATGCCTATCGACACCTATTTTAAAAATGCCAATCGGCAACTATATCTGAAATGCCTATCGACACCTATATTTAAAATACCTATCGGCTTCTATATCTGAAATGCCTATCGGAAACTACATCTGGAATGCCTATCAGCACCTATATTTGAAATGCCTATCGGCAACCATATCTGGAATGCCTATCGGCACCTATATTTGAAATGCCTATCGGCTTCAATATCTGAATTGCCTATCGGCACCTATTTTTAAAATGCCAATTGGCAACTATATCTGAAATGCCTATCGGCACCTATTTTTGAAATGCCTTTCGGAAACTACATCTGAAATACCTATCTGCTCCTATATTTAAAATGCCTATCGGCAACCATATCTGAAATGCCTATCGACACCTATATTTGAAATACCTATCGGCTTCTATATCTGAAATGCCTATCGGCACCTGTTTGTAAAATGCCAATCGGCAACTATATCTGAAATGCCTATCGGCACCTATATCTGAAATGCCTATCGGCATCAATTTTTGAAATGCCTATCGGAAACTACATCTAAAATGCCTATCAGCACCTATATTTGAAATGCCTATCGGCAACAATATCTGGAATGCCTATCGGCACCTATATTTGAAATGCCTATCGGCTTCTATATCTGAATTGCCTATCGGCACCTATTTTTAAAATGCCAATTGGCAACTATATCTGAAATGCCTATCAGCACCTATATCTGAAATGCCTATCGGCACCTGTTTTTGAAATTCCTATCGGAAACTACATCTGAAATGCCTATCAGCACCTATATTTGAAATGCCTATCGGCAACCATATCTGGAATGCCTATCGGCACCTATAATTGAAATGCCTATCGGCTTCTATATCTGAAATGCCTATCGGCACCTATTTTTGAAATGCCTATCGGAAACTACATCTGAAATGCCTATCAGCACCTATATTTGAAATGCCTATCGGCAACCATATCTGAAATGCCTATCGACACCTATATTTAAAATACCTATCGGCTTCTATATCTGAAATGCCTATTGGCACCTATTTTTAAAATGCCAATCGGCAACTATATCTGAAATGCCTATCGGCACCTATAACTGAAATGCCTATCGGTACCTATTTTTAAAATGCCAATCGGCAACTATATCTGAAATGCCTATCGGCACCTATATCTGAAATGCCTATCGGCACCTATTTTTAAAATGCCAATCGGCAACTATATCTGAAATGCCTATAGACACCCATATTTGAAATGCCTATCGGCTTCTATATCTGAAATGCCTATCGGCACCTATTTTTAAAATGCCAATCGGCAACTATATCTGAAATGACTATCGGCACCTATATCTGAAATGCCTATTGGCACCTATTTTTGAAATGCCTATCGAAAACTACATCTGAAATGCCTATCAGCACCTATATTTGAAATGCCTATCGGCAACCATATCTGGAATGCCTATCGGCACCTATATTTGAAATGCCTATCGGCTTCTATATCTAAAATGCCTATCGGCACCTATTTTTAAAATGCCAATCGGCAACTATATCTGAAGTGCCTATCGGCACCTATATCTGAAATGCCCATCGGCACCTATTTTTGAAATGCCTATCGGAAACTACATCTGAAATGCCTATCAGCACCTATATTTGAAATGCCTATCGGCAACCATATCTGGAATGCCTATCGGCACCTATATTTGAAATGCCTATCGGCTTCTATATCTGAAATGCCTATCGACACCTATTTTAAAAATGCCAATTGGCAACTATATCTGAAATGCCTATCGACACCTATATTTAAAATACCTATCGGCTTCTATATCTGAAATGCCTATCGGAAACTACATTTGGAATGCCTATCAGCACCTATATTTGAAATGCCTATCGGCAACCATATCTGGAATGCCTATCGGCACCTATATTTGAAATGCCTATCGGCTTCAATATCTGAATTGCCTATCGGCACCTATTTTTAAAATGCCAATTGGCAACTATATCTGAAATGCCTATCGGCACCTATTTTTGAAATGCCTTTCGGAAACTACATCTGAAATACCTATCTGCTCCTATATTTAAAATGCCTATCGGCAACCATATCTGAAATGCCTATCGACACCTATATTTGAAATACCTATCGGCTTCTATATCTGAAATGCCTATCGGCACCTGTTTGTAAAATGCCAATCGGCAACTATATCTGAAATGCCTATCGGCACCTATATCTGAAATGCCTATCGGCATCAATTTTTGAAATGCCTATCGGAAACTACATCTAAAATGCCTATCAGCACCTATATTTGAAATGCCTATCGGCAACAATATCTGGAATGCCTATCGGCACCTATATTTGAAATGCCTATCGGCTTCTATATCTGAATTGCCTATCGGCACCTATTTTTAAAATGCCAATTGGCAACTATATCTGAAATGCCTATCAACACCTATATCTGAAATGCCTATCGGCACCTATTTTTGAAATTCCTATCGGAAACTACATCTGAAATGCCTATCAGCACCTATATTTGAAATGCCTATCGGCAACCATATCTGGAATGCCTATCGGCACCTATAATTGAAATGCCTATCGGCTTCTATATCTGAAATGCCTATCGGCACCTATTTTTGAAATGCCTATCGGAAACTACATCTGAAATGCCTATCGGCACCTATATTTGAAATGCCTATCGGCAACCATATCTGAAATGCCTATCGACACCTATATTTAAAATACCTATCGGCTTCTATATCTGAAATGCCTATCGGAAACTACATCTAAAATGCCTATCAGCACCTATATTTGAAATGCCTATCGGCAACCATATCTGGAATGCCTATCGGCACCTATATTTGAAATGCCTATCGGCTTCAATATCTGAATTGCCTATCGGCACCTATTTTTAAAATGCCAATTGGCAACTATATCTGAAATGCCTATCGGCACCTATTTTTGAAATGCCTATCGGAAACTACATCTGAAATGCCTATCAGCACCTATATTTGAAATGCCTATCGGCAACCATATCTGAAATGCCTATCGACACCTATATTTAAAATACCTATCGGCTTCTATATCTGAAATGCCTATCGGAAACTACATCTAAAATGCCTATCAGCACCTATATTTGAAATGCCTATCGGCAACCATATCTGGAATGCCTATCGGCACCTATATTTGAAATGCCTATCGGCTTCAATATCTGAATTGCCTATCGGCACCTATTTTTAAAATGCCAATTGGCAACTATATCTGAAATGCCTATCGGCACCTATTTTTGAAATGCCTTTCGGAAACTACATCTGAAATACCTATCTGCTCCTATATTTAAAATGCCTATCGGCAACCATATCTGAAATGCCTATCGACACCTATATTTGAAACACCTATCGGCTTCTATATCTGAAATGCCTATCGGCACCTGTTTGTAAAATGCCAATCGGCAACTATATCTGAAATGCCTATCGGCACCTATATCTGAAATGCCTATCGGAAACTACATCTAAAATGCCTATCAGCACCTATATTTGAAATGCCTATCGGCAACAATATCTGGAATGCCTATCGGCACCTATATTTGAAATGCCTATCGGCTTCTATATCTGAATTGCCTATCGGCACCTATTTTTAAAATGCCAATTGGCAAATATATCTGAAATGCCTATCAGCACCTATATATGAAATGCCTATCGGCACCTATTTTTGAAATGCCTATCGGAAACTACATCTGAAATGCCTATCAGCACCTATATTTGAAATGCCTATCGGCAACCATATCTGGAATGCCTATCGGCACCTATAATTGAAATGCCTATAGGCTTCTATATCTGAAATGCCTATCGGCACCTGTTTTTAAAATGCCAATCGGCAACTATATCTGAAATGCCTATCGGCACCTATATCTGAAATGCCTATCGGCATCAATTTTTGAAATGCCTATCGGAAACTACATCTAAAATGCCTATCCGCACCTATATTTGAAATGCCTATCGGCAACCATATCTGGAATGCCTATCGGCACCTATATTTGAAATGCCTATCGGCTTCTATATCTGAAATGCCTATCGGCACCTATTTTTAAAATGCCAATTGGCAACTATATCTGAAATGCCTATCGGCACCTCTATCTGAAATGCTTATCGGCACCTATTTTTGAAATGCTTATCGGCTTCTATATCTGAAATGCCTATCGGCACCTATATTTGAAATGCCTATCGGCAACCATATCTGGAATGCCTATCGGCACCTATATTTGAAATGCCTATCGGCTTCTATATCTGAAATGCCTATCGGTACCTATTTTTAAAATGCCAATCGGCAACTATATCTGAAATGCCTATCGGCACCTATATCTGAAATGCCTATCGGAACCTATTTTTGAAATGCCTATCGGAAACTACATCTGAAATGCCTATCAGCACTTATATTTGAAATGCCTATCGGCAACCATATCAGAAATGCCTATCGACACCTATATTTGAAATACCTATAGGCTTCTATATCTGAAATGCCTATCGGCACCTATTTTTAAAATGCCTATCGGCACCTATTTTTAAAATGCGAATCGGTAACTATATCTGAAATGCCTATCGGCACCTATATCTGAAATGCCTATCGGCACCAATTTTTGAAATGCCTATCGGAAACTACATCTGGAATGCCTATCAGCACCGATATTTGAAATGCCTATCGGCTTCTATATCTGAAATGCCTATCGGCACCTATTTTTAAAATGCCAATCGGCAACTATATCTGAAATGCCTATCGGCACTTATATCTGAAATGCCTATCGACACCTATATCTGAAATGCCTATCGACACCTATATCTGAAATGCCTATCGACACCTATATCTGAAATGCCTATCGACACCTATATCTGAAATGCCTATCGACACCTATATCTGAAATGCCTATCGACACCTATATCTGAAATGCCTATCGACACCTATTTTTGAAATGCCTATCGGAAACTACATCTGAAATGCCTATCAGCACCTATATTTGAAATGCCTATCGGCAACCATATCTGGAATGCCTATCGGCACCTATATTTGAAATGCCTATCGGCACCTATATCTGAAATGCCTATCGACACCTATTTTTGAAATGCCAATCGGCAACTATATCTGAAATGCCTATCGGCACCTATATCTGAAATGCCTATCGGCACCTATATCTGAAATGCCTATCGACACCTATATCTGAAATGCCTATCGACACCTATATCTGAAATGCCTATCGACACCTATATCTGAAATGCCTATCGACACCTATATATGAAATGCCTATCGACACCTATATCTGAAATGCCTATCGGCACCTATATCTGAAATGCCTATCGACACCTATATCTGAAATGCCTATCGACACCTATATCTGAAATGCCTATCGACACCTATATCTGAAATGTCTATCGACACCTATATCTGAAATGCCTATCGACACCTATATCTGAAATGCCTATCGACACCTATATCTGAAATGCCTATCGACACAAATATCTGAAATGCCTATCGACACCTATTATTGAAATGCCTATCGGAAACTACATCTGAAATGCCTATCAGCACCTATATTTGAAATGCCTATCGGCAACCATATCTGAAATGCCTATCGGCACCTATATTTGAAATGCCTATCGGCTTCTATATCTGAAATGCCTATCGGCACCTATTTTTAAAATGCCAATCGGCAACTATATCTGAAATGCCTATCGGCACCTATATCTGAAATGCCTATCGACACCTATATCTGAAATGCCTATCGACACCTATATCTGAAATGCCTATCGACACCTATATCTGAAATCCCTATCGACACCTATATCTGAAATGCCTATCGACACCTATATCTGAAATGCCTATCGACACCTATATCTGAAATGCCTATCGACACCTATATCTGAAATGCCTATCGACACCTATATCTGAAATGCCTATCGACACCTATATCTGAAATGCCTATCGACACCTATATCTGAAATGCCTATCAACACCTATATCTGAAATGCCTATCGACACCTATTTTTGATATGCCTATCGGAAACTACATCTGAAATGCCTATCAGCACCTATATTTGAAATGCCTATCGGCAACCATATCTGGAATGCCTATCGGCACCTATATTTGAAATGCCTATCGGCTTCTATATCTGAAATGCCTATCGGCACCTATTTTTAAAATGCCAATCGGCAACTATATCTGAAATGCCTATCGGCACCTATATCTGAAATGCCTATCGACACCTATATCTGAAATGCCTATCGCCACCTATATCTGAAATGCCTATCGACACCTATTTTTGAAAAACCTATCGGAAACTACATCTGAAATGCCTATCAGCACCTATATTTGAAATGCCTATCGGCAACCATATCTGGAATGCCTATCGGCAACCATATCTGGAATGCCTATCGGCACCTATATTTGAAATGCCTATCGGCTTCTATATCTGAAATGCCTATCGGCACCTATTTTTAAAATGCCAATCGGCAACTATATCTGAAATGCCTATCGGCACCTATATCTGAAATGCCTATCGACACCTATATCTGAAATGCCTATCGACACCTATATCTGAAATACCTATCGACACCTATATCTAAAATGCCTATCGTCACCTATATCTGAAATGCCTATCGACACCTATATCTGAAATGCCTATCGACACCTATATCTGAAATGCCTATCGCCACCTATATCTAAAATGCCTATCGTCACCTATATCTGAAATGCCTATCGACACCTATATCTGAAATGCCTATCGACACCTATATCTGAAATGCCTATCGCCACCTATATCTGAAATGCCTATCGACACCTATTTTTGAAATGCCTATCGGAAACTACATCTGAAATGCCTATCAGCACCTATATTTGAAATGCCTATCGGCAACCATATCTGGAATGCCTATCGGCACCTATATCTGAAATGCCTATCGACACCTATATCTGAAATGCCTATCGACACCTATATCTGAAATGCCTATCGACACCTATATCTGAAATGCCTATCGACACCTATATCTGAAATGCCTATCGACACCTATATCTGAAATGCCTATCGACACCTATATCTGAAATGCCTATCGACACCTATATCTGAAGTGCCTATCGACACCTATATCTGAAATGCCTATCGACACCATTTTTGAAATGCCTATCGGAAACTACATCTGAAATGCCTATCAGCACCTATATTTGAAATGCCTATCGGCAACCATATCTGGAATGCCTATCGGCACCTATATTTGAAATGCCTATCGGCTTCTATATCTGAAATGCCTATCGGCACCTATTTATAAAATGCCAATCGGCGACTATATTTGAAATGCCTATCGGCACCTATATCTGAAATGCCTATCGACACCTATATCTGAAATGCCTATCGACACCTATATCTGAAATGCCTATCGACACCTATATCTGAAATGCCTATCGACACCTATATCTGAAATGCCTATCGACACCTATATCTGAAATGCCTATCGACACCTATATCTGAAATGCCTATCGACACCTATATCTGAAATGCCTATCGACACCTATATCTGAAATGCCTATCGACACCTATTTTTGAAATGCCTATCGGAAACTACATCTTAAATGCCTATCAGCACCTATATTTGAAATGCCTATCGGCAACCATATCTGGAATGCCTATCGGCACCTATATTTGAAATCCCTATCGGCTTCTATATCTGAAATGCCTATCGGCACCTATTTTTAAAATGCCAATCGGCAACTATATCTGAAATGCCTATCGGCACCTATATCTGAAATGCCTATCGACACCTATATCTGAAATGCCTATCGACACCTATATATGAAATGCCTATCGACACCTATATCTGAAATGCCTATCGACACCTATATCTGAAATGCCTATCAACACCTATATCTGAAATGCCTATCGACACCTATATCTGAAATGCCTATCGACACCTATTTTTAAAATGCCTATCGGAAACTACATCTGAAATGCCTATCAGCACCTATATTTGAAATGCCTATCGGCAACCATATCTGGAATGCCTATCGGCACCTATATTTGAAATGCCTATCGGCTTCTATATCTGAAATGCCTATCGGCACCTATTTTTAAAATGCCAATCGGCAACTATATCTGAAATGCCTATCGACACCTATATCTGAAATGCCTATCGACACCTATATCTGAAATGCCTATCGACACCTATATCTGAAATGCCTATCGACACCTATATCTGAAATGCCTATCGACACCTATATCTGAAATGCCTATCACCTATATCTGAAATGCCTATCGACACCTATATCTGAAATGCCTATCGACACCTATTTTTGAAATGCCTATCGGAAACTACATCTGAAATGCCTATCAGCACCTATATTTGAAATGCCTATCGGCAACCATATCTGGAATGCCTATCGGCACCTATATTTGAAATGCCTATCGGCTTCTATATCTGAAATGCCTATCGGCACCTATTTTTAAAATGCCAATCGGCAACTATATCTGAAATGCCTATCGGCACCTATATCTGAAATGCCTATCGACACCTATATCTGAAATGCCTATCGACACCTATATCTGAAATGCCTATCGACACCTATATCTGAAATGCCTATCGACACCTATATCTGAAATGCCTATCGACACCTATATCTGAAATGCCTATCGACACCTATATCTGAAATGCCTATCGACACCTATATCTGAAATGCCTATCGACACCTATATCTGAAATGCCTATCGACACCTATATCTAAAATGCCTATCGACACCTATATCTGAAATGCCTATCGACACCTATATCTGAAATGCCTATCGGCACCTATATCTGAAATGCCTATCGACACCTATTTTTGAAATGCCTATCGGAAACTACATCTGAAATGCTTATCAGCACCTATATTTGAAATGCCTATCGGCAACCATATCTGGAATGCCTATCGGCACCTATATTTGAAATGCCTATCGGCTTCTATATCTAAAATGCCTATCGGCACCTATTTTTAAAATGCCAATCGGCAACTATATCTGAAATGCCTATCGGCACCTATATCTGAAATGCCTATCGGCACCTATATCTGAAATGCCTATCGACACCTATATCTGAAATGCCTATCGACACCTATATCTGAAATGCCTATCGACACCTATATCTGAAATGCCTATCGGCACCTATATCTGAAATGCCTATCGACACCTATATCTGAAATGCCTATCGACACCTATATCTGAAATGCCTATCGACACCTATATCTGAAATGCCTATCGACACCTATATCTGAAATGCCTATCGACACTTATATCTGAAATGCCTATCGACACCTATATCTGAAATGCCTATCGACACCTATATCTGAAATGCCTATCGACACCTGTTTTTGAATTACCTATCGGAAACTACATCTGAAATGCCTATCAGCACCTATATTTGAAATGCCTATCGGCAACCATACCTGGAATGCCTATCGGCACCTATATTTGAAATGCCTATCGGCTTCTATATCTGAAATGCCTATCGGCACCTATTTTTAAAATGCCAATCGGCAACTATATCTGAAATGCCGATCGGCACCTATATCTGAAATGCCTATCGACACCTATATCTGAAATGCCTATCGACACCTATATCTGAAATGCCTATCGACACCTATATCTGAAATGCCTATCGACACCTATATCTGAAATGCCTATCGACACCTATATCTGAAATGCCTATCGACACCTATATCTGAAATGCCTATCGACACCTATATCTGAAATGCCTATCGACACCTATTTTTGTAATGCCTATCGGAAACTACATCTGAAATGCCTATCAGCACCTATATTTGAAATGCCTATCGGCAACCATATCTGGAATACCTATCGGCACCTATATTTGAAATGCATATCGGCTTCTATATCTGAAATGCCTATCGGCACCTATTTTTAAAATGCCAATCGGCAACTATATCTGAAATGCCTATCGGCACCTATATCTGAAATGCCTATCGACACCTATATCTGAAATGCCTATCGACACCTATATCTGAAATGCCTATCGACACCTATATCTGAAACGCCTATCGACACCTATATCTGAAATGCCTATCGACACATATATCTGAAATGCTTATCGACACCTATATCTGAAATGCCTATCGACACCTATATCTGAAATGCCTATCGACACCTATATCTGAAATGCCTATCGACACCTATTTTTGAAATGCCTATCGGAAACTACATCTGAAATGCCTATCAGCACCTATATTTGAAATGCCTATCGGCAACCATATCTGGAATGCCTATCGGCACCTATATTTGAAATGCCTATCGGCTTCTATATCTGAAATGCCTATCAGCACCTATTTTTAAAATGCCAATCGGCAACTATATCTGAAATGCCTATCGGCACCTATATCTGAAATGCCTATCGACACCTATATCTGAAATGCCTATCGACACCTATATCCGAAATGCCTATCGACACCTATATCTGAAATGCCTATCGACACCTATATCTGAAATGCCTATCGACACCTATATCTAAAATGCCTATCGACACCTATATCTGAAATGCCTATCGACACCTATATCTGAAATGCCTATCGACACCTATATCTGAAATGCCTATCGACACCTATTTTTGAAATGCCTATCGGAAACTACATCTGAAATGCCTATCAGCACCTATATTTGAAATGCCTATCGGCAACCATATCTGGAATGCCTATCGGCACCTATATTTGAAATGCCTATCGGCTTCTATATCTGAAATGCCTATCGGCACCTATTTTTAAAATGCCAATCGGCAACTATATCTGAAATGCCTATTGGCACCTATATCTGAAAGGCCTATCGACACCTATATCTGAAATGCCTATCGACACCTATATCTGAAATGCCTATCGACACCTATATCTGAAATGCCTATCGACACCTATATCTGAAATGCCTATCGACACCTATATCTAAAATGCCTCTCGACACCGATTTTTGAAATGCCTATCGGAAACTACATCTGAAATGCCTATCAGCACCTATATTTGAAATGCCTATCGGCAACCATATCTGGAATGCCTATCGGCACCTATATTTGAAATGCCTATCGGCTTCTATATCTGAAATGCCTATCGGCACCTATTTTTAAAATGCCAATCGGCAACTATATCTGAAATGCCTATCGGCACCTATATCTGAAATGCCTATCGACACCTATATCTGAAATGCCTATCGACACCTATATCTAAAATGCCTATCGACACCTATATCTGAAATGCCTATCGACACCTATATCTGAAATGCCTATCGACACATATATCTGAAATGCCTATCGACACCTATATCTGAAATGCCTATCGACACCTATATCTGAAATGCCTATCGACACCTATTTTTGAAATGCCTATCGGAAACTACATCTGAAATGCCTATCAGCACCTATATTTGAAATGCCTATCGGCAACCATATCTGGAATGCCTATCGGCACCTATATTTGAAATGCCTATCGGTTTCTATATCTGAAATGCCTATCGGCACCTATTTTTAAAATGCCAATCGGCAACTATATCTGAAATGCCTATCGGCACCTATATCTGAAATGCCTATCGGCACCTATATCTGAAATGCCTATCGACACCTATATCTGAAATGCCTAACGACACCTATATCTGAAATGCCTATCGACACCTATATCTGAAATGCCTATCGACACCTATATCTGAAATGCCTATCGACCCCTATATCTGAAATGCCTATCGACACCTATATCTGAAATGCCTATCGACACCTATATCTGAAATGCTTATCGACACCTATATCTGAAATGCCTATCGACACCTATATCTGAAATGCCTATCGACACCTATATCTGAAATGCCTATCGACACCTATATCTGAAATGCCTATCGACACCTATTTTTGAAATGCCTATCGGAAACTACATCTGAAATGCCTATCAGCACCTATATTTGAAATGCCTATCGGCAACCATATCTGGAATGCCTATCGGCACCTATATTTGAAATGCCTATCGGCTTCTATATCTGAAATGCCTATCGGCACCTATTTTTAAAATGCCAATCGGCAACTATATCTGAAATGCCTATCGGCACCTATATCTGAAATGCCTATCGACACCTATATCTGAAATGCCTATCGACACCTATATCTGAAATGCCTATCGACACCTATCTCTGAAATGCCTATCGACACCTATATCTGTAATGCCTATCGACACCTATATCTGAAATGCCTATCGACACCAATATCTGAAATGCCTATCGACACCTATATCTGAAATGCCTATCGACACCTATTTTTGAAATGCCTATCGGAAACTACATCTGAAATGCCTATCAGCACCTATATTTGAAATGCCTATCGGCAACCATATCTGGAATGCCTATCGGCACCTATATTTGAAATGCCTATCGGCTTCTATATCTGAAATGCCTATCGGCACCTATTTTTAAAATGCCAATCGGCAACTATATCTGAAATGCCTATCGGCACCTATATCTGAAATGCCTATCGACACCTATATCTGAAATGCCTATCGACACCTATATCTGAAATGCCTATCGACACCTATATCTGAAATGCCTATCGACACCTATATATGAAATGCCTATCGACACCTATATCAAAAATGCCTATCGACACCTATATCTGAAATGCCTATCGACACCTATATCTGAAATGCCTATCGACACCTATATCTGAAATGCCTATCGACACCTATTTTTGAAATGCCTAACGGAAACTACATCTGAAATGCCTATCAGCACCTATATTTGAAATGCCTATCGGCAACCATATCTGGAATGCCTATCGGCACCTATATTTGAAATGCCTATCGGCTTCTATATCTAAAATGCCTATCGGCACCTATTTTTAAAATGCCAATCGGCAACTATATCTGAAATGCCTATCGGCACCTATATCTGAAAGGCCTATCGACACCTATATCTGAAATGCCTATCGACACCTATATCTAAAATGCCTATCGACACCTATATCTGAAATGCCTATCGACACCTATATCTGAAATGCCTATCGACACCTATATCTGAAATGCCTATCGACACCTATATCTGAAATGATTATCGACACCGATTTTTGAAATGCCTATCGGAAACTACATCTGAAATGCCTATCAGCACCTATATTTGAAATGCCTATCGGCAACCATATCTGGAATGCCTATCGGCACCTATATTTGAAATGCCTATCGGCTTCTATATCTGAAATGCCTATCGGCACCTATTTTTAAAATGCCAATCGGCAACTATATCTGAAATGCCTATCGGCACCTATATCTGAAATGCCTATCGACACCTATATCTGAAATGCCTATCGACACCTATATCTGAAATGCCTATCGACACCTATATCTGAAATGCCTATCGACACCTATTTTTGAAATGCCTATCGGAAACTACATCTGAAATGCCTATCAGCACCTATATTTGAAATGCCTATCGGCAACCATATCTGGAATGCCTATCGGCACCTATATTTGAAATGCCTATCGGCACCTATATCTGAAATGCCTATCGACACCTATTTTTGAAATGCCAATCGGCAACTATATCTGAAATGCCTATCGGCACCTATATCTGAAATGCCTATCGGCACCTATATCTGAAATGCCTATCGACACCTATATCTGAAATGCCTATCGACACCTATATCTGAAATGCCTATCGACACCTATATCTGAAATGCCTATCGACACCTATATATGAAATGCCTATCGACACCTATATCTGAAATGCCTATCGACACCTATATCTGAAATGCCTATCGACACCTATATCTGAAATGCCTATCGACACCTATATCTGAAATGCCTATCGACACCTATATATGAAATGCCTATCGACACCTATATCTGAAATGCCTATCGGCACCTATATCTGAAATGCCTATCGACACCTATATCTGAAATGCCTATCGACACCTATATCTGAAATGCCTATCGACACCTATATCTGAAATGCCTATCGACACCTATTTTTGAAATGCCTATCGGAAACTACATCTGAAATGCCTATCAGCACCTATATTTGAAATGCCTATCGGCAACCATATCTGGAATGCCTATCGGCACCTATATTTGAAATGCCTATCGGCACCTATATCTGAAATGCCTATCGACACCTATTTTTGAAATGCCAATCGGCAACTATATCTGAAATGCCTATCGGCACCTATATCTGAAATGCCTATCGGCACCTATATCTGAAATGCCTATCGACACCTATATCTGAAATGCCTATCGACACCTATATCTGAAATGCCTATCGACACCTATATCTGAAATGCCTATCGACACCTATATATGAAATGCCTATCGACACCTATATCTGAAATGCCTATCGGCACCTATATCTGAAATGCCTATCGACACCTATATCTGAAATGCCTATCGACACCTATATCTGAAATGCCTATCGACACCTATATCTGAAATGTCTATCGACACCTATATCTGAAATGCCTATCGACACCTATATCTGAAATGCCTATCGACACCTATATCTGAAATGCCTATCGACACAAATATCTGAAATGCCTATTGACACCTATTATTGAAATGCCTATCGGAAACTACATCTGAAATGCCTATCAGCACCTATATTTGAAATGCCTATCGGCAACCATATCTGAAATGCCTATCGGCACCTATATTTGAAATGCCTATCGGCTTCTATATCTGAAATGCCTATCGGCACCTATTTTTAAAATGCCAATCGGCAACTATATCTGAAATGCCTATCGGCACCTATATCTGAAATGCCTATCGACACCTATATCTGAAATGCCTATCGACACCTATATCTGAAATGCCTATCGACACCTATATCTGAAATCCCTATCGACACCTATATCTGAAATGCCTATCGACACCTATATCTGAAATGCCTATCGACACCTATATCTGAAATGCCTATCGACACCTATATCTGAAATGCCTATCGGCACCTATATCTGAAATGCCTATCGACACCTATATCTGAAATGCCTATCGACACCTATATCTGAAATGCCTATCGACACCTATATCTGAAATGTCTATCGACACCTATATCTGAAATGCCTATCGACACCTATATCTGAAATGCCTATCGACACCTATATCTGAAATGCCTATCGACACAAATATCTGAAATGCCTATTGACACCTATTATTGAAATGCCTATCGGAAACTACATCTGAAATGCCTATCAGCACCTATATTTGAAATGCCTATCGGCAACCATATCTGAAATGCCTATCGGCACCTATATTTGAAATGCCTATCGGCTTCTATATCTGAAATGCCTATCGGCACCTATTTTTAAAATGCCAATCGGCAACTATATCTGAAATGCCTATCGGCACCTATATCTGAAATGCCTATCGACACCTATATCTGAAATGCCTATCGACACCTATATCTGAAATGCCTATCGACACCTATATCTGAAATCCCTATCGACACCTATATCTGAAATGCCTATCGACACCTATATCTGAAATGCCTATCGACACCTATATCTGAAATGCCTATCGACACCTATATCTGAAATGCCTATCGACACCTATATCTGAAATGCCTATCGACACCTATATCTGAAATGCCTATCGACACCTATATCTGAAATGCCTATCGACACCTATATCTGAAATGCCTATCAACACCTATATCTGAAATGCCTATTGACACCTATTTTTGATATGCCTATCGGAAACTACATCTGAAATGCCTATCAGCACCTATATTTGAAATGCCTATCGGCAACCATATCTGGAATGCCTATCGGCACCTATATTTGAAATGCCTATCGGCTTCTATATCTGAAATGCCTATCGGCACCTATTTTTAAAATGCCTATCGGCAACTATATCTGAAATGCCTATCGGCACCTATATCTGAAATGCCTATCGACACCTATATCTGAAATGCCTATCGCCACCTATATCTGAAATGCCTATCGACACCTATTTTTGAAAAACCTATCGGAAACTACATCTGAAATGCCTATCAGCACCTATATTTGAAATGCCTATCGGCAACCATATCTGGAATGCCTATCGGCACCTATATTTGAAATGCCTATCGGCTTCTATATCTGAAATGCCTATCGGCACCTATTTTTAAAATGCCAATCGGCAACTATATCTGAAATGCCTATCGGCACCTATATCTGAAATGCCTATCGACACCTATATCTGAAATGCCTATCGACACCTATATCTAAAATGCCTATCGTCACCTATATCTGAAATGCCTATCGACACCTATATCTGAAATGCCTATCGACACCTATATCTGAAATGCCTATCGCCACCTATATCTGAAGTGCCTATCGACACCTATATCTGAAATGCCTATCGACACCATTTTTGAAATGCCTATCGGAAACTACATCTGAAATGCCTATCGACACCTATATCTGAAATGCCTATCGACACCTATATCTGAAATGCCTATCGACACCTATATCTGAAATGCCTATCGACACCTATATCTGAAATGCCTATCGACACCTATATCTGAAATGCCTATCGACACCTATTTTTGAAATGCCTATCGGAAACTACATCTCAAATGCCTATCAGCACCTATATTTGAAATGCCTATCGGCAACCATATCTGGAATGCCTATCGGCACCTATATTTGAAATCCCTATCGGCTTCTATATCTGAAATGCCTATCGGCACCTATTTTTAAAATGCCAATCGGCAACTATATCTGAAATGCCTATCGGCACCTATATCTGAAATGCCTATCGACACCTATATCTGAAATGCCTATCGACACCTATATCTGAAATGCCTATCGACACCTATATCTGAAATACCTATCGACACCTATATCTGAAATGCCTATCAACACCTATATCTGAAATGCCTATCGACACCTATATCTGAAATGCCTAAGACACCTATATCTGAAATGCCTATCGACACCTATTTTTAAAATGCCTATCGGAAACTACATCTGAAATGCCTATCAGCACCTATATTTGAAATGCCTATCGGCAACCATATCTGGAATGCCTATCGGCACCTATATTTGAAATGCCTATCGGCTTCTATATCTGAAATGCCTATCGGCACCTATTTTTAAAATGCCAATCGGCAACTTTATCTGAAATGCCTATCGACACCTATATCTGAAATGCCTATCGACACCTATATCTGAAATGCCTATCGACACCTATATCTAAAATGCCTATCGACACCTATATCTGAAATGCCTATCGACACCTATATCTGAAATGCCTATCACCTATATCTGAAATGCCTATCGACACCTATATCTGAAATGCCTATCGACACCTATTTTTGAAATGCCTATCGGAAACTACATCTGAAATGCCTATCAGCACCTATATTTGAAATGCCTATTGGCAACCATATCTGGAATGCCTATCGGCACCTATATTTGAAATGCCTATCGGCTTCTATATCTGAAATGCCTATCGGCACCTATTTTTAAAATTATAATCGGCAACTATATCTGAAATGCCTATCGGCACCTATATCTGAAATGCCTATCGACACCTATATCTGAAATGCCTATCGACACCTATATCTGAAATGCCTATCGACACCTATATCTGAAATGTCTATCGACACCTATATCTGAAATGCCTATCGACACCTATATCTGAAATGCCTATCGACACCTATATCTGAAATGCCTATCGGCACCTATATCTGAAATGCCTATCGACACCTATATCTGAAATGCCTATCGACACCTATATCTGAAATGCCTATCGACACCTATATCTGAAATGTCTATCGACACCTATATCTGAAATGCCTATCGACACCTATATCTGAAATGCCTATCGACACCTGTATCTGAAATGCCTATCGACACAAATATCTGAAATGCCTATTGACACCTATTATTGAAATGCCTATCGGAAACTACATCTGAAATGCCTATCAGCACCTATATTTGAAATGCCTATCGGCAACCATATCTGAAATGCCTATCGGCACCTATATTTGAAATGCCTATCGGCTTCTATATCTGAAATGCCTATCGGCACCTATTTTTAAAATGCCAATCGGCAACTATATCTGAAATGCCTATCGGCACCTATATCTGAAATGCCTATCGACACCTATATCTGAAATGCCTATCGACACCTATATCTGAAATGCCTATCGACACCTATATCTGAAATCCCTATCGACACCTATATCTGAAATGCCTATCGACACCTATATCTGAAATGCCTATCGACACCTATATCTGAAATGCCTATCGACACCTATATCTGAAATGCCTATCGACACCATTTTTGAAATGCCTATCGGAAACTACATCTGAAATGCCTATCAGCACCTATATTTGAAATGCCTATCGGCAACCATATCTGGAATGCCTATCGGCACCTATATTTGAAATGCCTATCGGCTTCTATATCTGAAATGCCTATCGGCACCTATTTATAAAATGCCAATCGGCGACTATATTTGAAATGCCTATCGGCACCTATATCTGAAATGCCTATCGACACCTATATCTGAAATGCCTATCGACACCTATATCTGAAATGCCTATCGACACCTATATCTGAAATGCCTATCGACACCTATATCTGAAATGCCTATCGACACTTATATCTGAAATGCCTATCGACACCTATATCTGAAATGCCTATCGACACCTATATCTGAAATGCCTATCGACACCTATTTTTGAAATGCCTATCGGAAACTACATCTGAAATGCCTATCAGCACCTATATTTGAAATGCCTATCGGCAACCATATCTGGAATGCCTATCGGCACCTATATTTGAAATGCCTATCGGCTTCTATATCTGAAATGCCTATCGGCACCTATTTTTAAAATGCCAATCGGCAACTATATCTGAAATGCCTATCGGCACCTATATCTGAAATGCCTATCGACACCTATATCTGAAATGCCTATCGACACCTATATCTGAAATGCCTATCGACACCTATATCTGAAATGCCTATCGACACCTATATCTGAAATGCCTATCAACACCTATATCTGAAATGCCTATCGACACCTATATCTGAAATGCCTAAGACACCTATATCTGAAATGCCTATCGACACCTATTTTTAAAATGCCTATCGGAAACTACATCTGAAATGCCTATCAGCACCTATATTTGAAATGCCTATCGGCAACCATATCTGGAATGCCTATCGGCACCTATATTTGAAATGCCTATCGGCTTCTATATCTGAAATGCCTATCGGCACCTATTTTTAAAATGCCAATCGGCAACTATATCTGAAATGCCTATCGGCACCTATATCTGAAATGCCTATCGACACCTATATCTGAAATGCCTATCGACACCTATATCTGAAATGCCTATCGACACCTATATCTGAAATGCCTATCGACACCTATATCTGAAATGCCTATCACCTATATCTGAAATGCCTATCGACACCTATATCTGAAATGCCTATCGACACCTATTTTTGAAATGCCTATCGGAAACTACATCTGAAATGCCTATCAGCACCTATATTTGAAATGCCTATCGGCAACCATATCTGGAATGCCTATCGGCACCTATATTTTTGAAATGCCTATCGGCTTCTATATCTGAAATGCCTATCGGCACCTATTTTTAAAATGCCAGTCGGCAACTATATTTGAAATGCCTATCGGCACCTATATCTGAAATGCCTATCGACACCTATATCTGAAATGCCTATCGACACCTATATCTGAAATGCCTATCGACACCTATATCTGAAATGCCTATCGACACCTATATCTGAAATGCCTATCGACACCTATATCTGAAATGCCTATCGACACCTATATCTGAAATGCCTATCGACACCTATATCTGAAATGCCTATCGACACCTATTTTTGAAATGCCTATCGGAAACTACATCTGAAATGCCTATCAGCACCTATATTTGAAATGCCTATCGGCAACCATATCTGGAATGCCTATCGGCACCTATATTTGAAATGCCTATCGGCTTCTATATCTGAAATGCCTATCGGCACCTATTTTTAAAATGCCAATCGGCAACTATATCTGAAATGCCTATCGACACCTATATCTGAAATGCCTATCGACACCTATATCTGAAATGCCTATCGACACCAATATCTGAAATGCCTATCGACACCTATATCTAAAATGCCTACCGACACCTATATCTGAAATGCCTATCGACACCTATATCTGAAATGCCTATCGACACCTATATCTGAAATGCCTATCGACACCTATATCTGAAATGCCTATCGACACCTATATCTGAAATGCCTATCGACACCTATTTTTGAAATGCCTATCGGAAACTACATCTGAAATGCCTATCAGCACCTATATTTGAAATGCCTATGGGCAACCATATCTGGAATGCCTATCGGCACCTATATTTGAAATGCCTATCGGCTTCTATATCTGAAATGTCTTTTGGCACCTATTTTTAAAATGCTAATCGGCAACTATATCTGAAATGCCTATCGACACCTATATCTGAAATGCCTATCGACACCTATATCTGAAATGCCTATCGACACCTATATCTGAAATGCCTATCGACACCTATATCTGAAATGCCTATCGACACCTATATCTGAAATGCCTATCGACACATATATCTGAAATGCCTATCGACACCTATATCTGAAATGCCTATCGACACCTATTTTTGAAATGCCTATCGGAAACTACATCTGAAATGCCTATCAGCACCTATATTTGAAATGCCTATCGGCAACCATATCTGGAATGCCTATCGGCACCTATATTTGAAATCCCTATCGGCTTCTATATCTGAAATGCCTATCGGCACCTATTTTTAAAATGCCAATCGGCAACTATATCTGAAATGCCTATCGGCACCTATATCTGAAATGCCTATCGACACCTATATCTGAAATGCCTATCGACACCTATATCTGAAATGCCTATCGACACCTATATCTGAAATGCCTATCGACACCTATATCTGAAATGCCTATCGACACCTATATCTGAAATGCCTATCGACACCTATATCTGAAATGCCTATCGACACCTATTTTTGAAATGCCTATCGGAAACTACATCTGAAATGCCTATCAGCACCTATATTTGAAATGCCTATCGGCAACCATATCTGGAATGCCTATCGGCACCTATATTTGAAATGCCTATCGGCTTCTATATCTGAAATGCCTATCGGCACCTATTTTTTAAATGCCTATCGACACCTATATCTGAAATGCCTATCGACACCTATATCTGAAATGCCTATCGACACCTATATCTGAAATGCCTATCGACACCTATATCTGAAATGCCTATCGACACCTATTTTTGAAATGCCTATCGGAAACTACATCTGAAATGCCTATCAGCACCTATATTTGAAATGCCTATCGGCAACCATATCTGGAATGCCTATCGGCACCTATATTTGAAATGCCTATCGGCTTCTATATCTGAAATGCCTATCGGCACCTATTTTTAAAATGCCAATCGGCAACTATATCTGAAATGCCTATCGGCACCTATATCTGAAATGCCTATCGACACCTATATCTGAAATGCCTATCGACACCTATATCTGAAATGCCTATCGACACCTATATCTGAAATGCCTATCGACACCTATATCTGAAATGCCTATCGACACCTATATCTGAAATGCCTATCGACACCTATATCTGAAATGCCTATCGACACCTATATCTGAAATGCCTATCGACACCTATTTTTGAAATGCCTATCGGAAACTACATCTGAAATGCCTATCAGCACCTATATTTGAAATGCCTATCGGCAACCATATCTGGAATGCCTATCGGCACCTATATTTGAAATGCCTATCGGCTTCTATATCTGAAATGCCTATCGGCACCTATTTTTAAAATGCCAATCGGCAACTATATCTGAAATGCCTATCGACACCTATATCTGAAATGCCTATCGACACCTATATCTGAAATGCCTATCGACACCAATATCTGAAATGCCTATCGACACCTATATCTAAAATGCCTACCGACACCTATATCTGAAATGCCTATCGACACCTATATCTGAAATGCCTATCGACACCTATATCTGAAATGCCTATCGACACCTATATCTGAAATGCCTATCGACACCTATATCTGAAATGCCTATCGACACCTATTTTTGAAATGCCTATCGGAAACTACATCTGAAATGCCTATCAGCACCTATATTTGAAATGCCTATGGGCAACCATATCTGGAATGCCTATCGGCACCTATATTTGAAATGCCTATCGGCTTCTATATCTGAAATGTCTTTTGGCACCTATTTTTAAAATGCTAATCGGCAACTATATCTGAAATGCCTATCGACACCTATATCTGAAATGCCTATCGACACCTATATCTGAAATGCCTATCGACACCTATATCTGAAATGCCTATCGACACCTATATCTGAAATGCCTATCGACACCTATATCTGAAATGCCTATCGACACATATATCTGAAATGCCTATCGACACCTATATCTGAAATGCCTATCGACACCTATTTTTGAAATGCCTATCGGAAACTACATCTGAAATGCCTATCAGCACCTATATTTGAAATGCCTATCGGCAACCATATCTGGAATGCCTATCGGCACCTATATTTGAAATCCCTATCGGCTTCTATATCTGAAATGCCTATCGGCACCTATTTTTAAAATGCCAATCGGCAACTATATCTGAAATGCCTATCGGCACCTATATCTGAAATGCCTATCGACACCTATATCTGAAATGCCTATCGACACCTATATCTGAAATGCCTATCGACACCTATATCTGAAATGCCTATCGACACCTATATCTGAAATGCCTATCGACACCTATATCTGAAATGCCTATCGACACCTATATCTGAAATGCCTATCGACACCTATATCTGAAATGCCTATCGACACCTATTTTTGAAATGCCTATCGGAAACTACATCTGAAATGCCTATCAGCACCTATATTTGAAATGCCTATCGGCAACCATATCTGGAATGCCTATCGGCACCTATATTTGAAATGCCTATCGGCTTCTATATCTGAAATGCCTATCGGCACCTATTTTTTAAATGCCTATCGACACCTATATCTGAAATGCCTATCGACACCTATATCTGAAATGCCTATCGACACCTATATCTGAAATGCCTATCGACACCTATATCTGAAATGCCTATCGACACCTATTTTTGAAATGCCTATCGGAAACTACATCTGAAATGCCTATCAGCACCTATATTTGAAATGCCTATCGGCAACCATATCTGGAATGCCTATCGGCACCTATATTTGAAATGCCTATCGGCTTCTATATCTGAAATGCCTATCGGCACCTATTTTTAAAATGCCAATCGGCAACTATATCTGAAATGCCTATCGGCACCTATATCTGAAATGCCTATCGACACCTATATCTGAAATGCCTATCGACACCTATATCTGAAATGCCTATCGACACCTATATCTGAAATGCCTATCGACACCTATATCTGAAATGCCTATCGACACCTATATCTGAAATGCCTATCGACACCTATATCTGAAATGCCTATCGACACCTATATCTGAAATGCCTATCGACACCTATTTTTGAAATGCCTATCGGAAACTACATCTGAAATGCCTATCAGCACCTATATTTGAAATGCCTATCGGCAACCATATCTGGAATGCCTATCGGCACCTATATTTGAAATGCCTATCGGCTTCTATATCTGAAATGCCTATCGGCACCTATTTTTAAAATGCCAATCGGCAACTATATCTGAAATGCCTATCGGCACCTATATCTGAAATGCCTATCGACACCTATATCTGAAATGCTTATCGACACCTATATCTGAAATGCCTATCGACACCTATATCTGAAATGCCTATCGACACCTATATCTGAAATGCCTATCGACACCTATATCTGAAATGCCTATCGACACCTATATCTGAAATGCCTATCGACACCTATATCTGAAATGCCTATCGACACCTATTTTTGAAATGCCTATCGGAAACTATATCTGAAATGCCTATCAGCACCTAAATTTGAAATGCCTATCGGCAACCATATCTGGAATGCCTATCGGCACCTATATTTGAAATGCCTATCGGCTTCTATATCTGAAATGCCTATCGGCACCTATTTTTAAAATGCCAATTGGCAACTATATCTGAAATGCCTATCGGCACCTATATCTGAAATGCCTATCGACACCTATATCTGAAATGCCTTTCGACACCTATATCTGAAATGCCTATCGACACCTATATCTGAAATGCCTATCGACACCTATATCTGAAATGCCTATCGAATCCTATATCTGAAATGCCTATCGACACCTATATCTGAAATGCCAATCGACACCTATATCTGAAATGCCTATTGACACCTATATCTGAAATGCCTATCGACACCTATTTTTGAATTGCCTATCGGAAACTACATCTGAAATGCCTAACAGCACCTATATTTGAAATTCCTATCGGCAACCATATCTGGAATGCCTATCGGCACCTATATTTGAAATGCCTATCGGCTTTTATATCTGAAATGCCTATCGGCACCTATTTTTAAAATGCCAATCGGCAACTATATCTGAAATGCCTATCGGCACCTATATCTGAAATGCTTATCGACACCTATATCTGAAATGCCTATCGACACCTATATCTGAAATGCCTATTGACACCTATATCTGAAATGCCTATCGACACCTATATCTGAAATGCCTATCGACACCTATATCTGAAATGCCTATCGACACCTATATCTGAAATGCCTATCGACACCTATATCTGAAATGCCTATCGACACCTATTTTTGAAATGCCTATCGGAAACTACATCTGAAATGCCTATCAGCACCTATATTTGAAATGGCTATCGGCAACCATATCTGGAATGCCTATCGGCACCTATATTTGAAATGCCTATCGGCTTCTATATCTGAAATGCCTATCGGCACCTATTTTTGAAATGCCAATCGGCAACTATATCTGAAATGCCTATCGGCAACTATATCTGAAATGCCTATCGACACCTATATCTGAAATGCCTATCGACACCTATATCTGAAATGCCTATCGACACCTATATCTGAAATGCCTATCGACACCTATATCTGAAATGCCTATCGACACCTATATCTGAAATGCCTATCGACACCTATTTTTGAAATGCCTATCGGAAACTACATCTGAAATGCCTATCAGCACCTATATTTGAAATGCCTATCGGCAACCATATCTGGAATGCCTATCGGCACCTATATTTGAAATGCCTATCGGCTTCTATATCTGAAATGCCTATCGGCACCTATTTTTAAAATGCCAATCGGCAACTATATCTGAAATGCCTATCGGCACCTATATTTGAAATGCCTATCGGCTTCTATATCTGAAATGCCTACCGGCACCTATTTTTAAAATGCCAATCGGCAACTATATCTGAAATGCCTATCGGCACCTATTTTTAAAATGCCAATCGGCAACTATATCTGAAATGCTTATCGGCACCTATATCTGAAATGCCTATCGACACCTATATCTGAAATGCCTATCGACACCTATATCTGAAATGCCTATCGGCACCTATATCTGAAATGCCTATCGACACCTATATCTGAAATGCCTATCGACACCTATATCTGAAATGCCTATCGACACCTATATCTGAAATGCCTATCGACACCTATATCTGAAATGCCTATCGACACCTATTTTTGAAATGCCTATCGGAAACTACATCTGAAATGCCTATCAGCACCTATATTTGAAATGCCTATCGGCAACCATATCTGGAATGCCTATCGGCACCTATATTTGAAATGCCTATCGGCTTCTATATCTGAAATGCCTATCGGCACCTATTTTTAAAATGCCAATCGGCAACTATATCTGAAATGCCTATCGGCACCTATATCTGAAATGCCTATCGACACCTATATCTGAAATGCCTATCGACACCTATATCTGAAATGCCTATCGACACCTATATCTGAATTGCCTATCGACACCTATATCTGAAATGCCTATCGAATCCTATATCTGAAATGCCTATCGACACCTATATCTGAAATGCCAATCGACACCTATATCTGAAATGCCTATCGACACCTATATCTGAAATGCCTATCGACACCTATTTTTGAAATGCCTATCGGAAACTACACCTGAAATGCTTATCAGCACCTATATTTGAAATGCCTATCGGCAACCATATCTGGAATGCCTATCGGCACCTATATTTGAAATGCCTATCGGCTTCTATATCTGAAATGCCTATCGGCACCTATTTTTAAAATGCCAATCGGCAACTATATCTGAAATGCCTATCGGCACCTATATCTGAAATGCCTATCGACACCTATATCTGAAATGCCTATCGACACCTATATCTGAAATGCCTATCGACACCTATATCTGAAATGCCTATCGACACCTATATCTGAAATGCCTATCGACACCTATATCTGAAATGCCTATCGACACCTATATCTGAAATGCCTATCGACACCTATATCTGAAATGCCTATCGACACCTATTTTTGAAATGCCTATCGGAAACTACATCTGAAATGCCTATCAGCACCTATATTTGAAATGCCTATCGGCAACCATATCTGGAATGCCTATCGGCACCTATATTTGAAATGCCTATCGGCTTCTATATCTGAAATGCCTATCGGCACCTATTTTTAAAATGCCAATCGGCAACTATATCTGAAATGCCTATCGGCACCTATATCTGAAATGCCTATCGACACCTATATCTGAAATGCCTATCGACACCTATATCTGAAATGCCTATCGACACCTATATCTGAAATGCCTATCGACCCCTATATCTGAAATGCCTATCGACACCTATATCTAAAATGCCTATCGACACCTATATCTGAAATGCCTATCGACACCTATATCTGAAATGCCTATCGACACCTGTATCTGAAATGCCTATCGACACCTATATCTGAAATGCCTATCGACACCTATTTTTGAAATGCCTATCGGAAACTACATCTGAAATGCCTATCAGCACCTATATTTTAAATACCTATCGGCAACCATATCTGGAATGCTTATCGGCACCTATATTTGAAATGCCTATCGGCTTCTATATCTGAAATGCCTATCGGCACCTATTTTTAAAATGCCAATCGGCAACTATATCTGAAATGCCTATCGGCATCTATATCTTAAATGCCTATCGACACCTATATCTGAAATGCCTATCGACACCTATATCTGAAATGCCTATCGACACCTATATCTGAAATGCCTATCGACACCTATATCTGAAATGCCTATCGACACCTATATCTGAAATACCTATCGACACCTATATCTGAAATGCCTATCGACACCTATATCTGAAATGCCTATCGACACCTATTTTTGAAGTGCCTATCGGAAACTACATTTGAAATGCCTATCAGCACCTATATTTGAAATGCCTATCGGCAACCATATCTGGAATGCCTATCGGCACCTATATTTGAAATGCCTATCGACACCTATATCTGAAATGCCTATCGACACCTATATCTGAAATGCCTATCGAATCCTATATCTGAAATGCCTATCGACACCTATATCTGAAATGCCAATCGACACCTATATCTGAAATGCCTATCGACACCTATATCTGAAATGCCTATCGACACCTATATCTGAAATGCCTATCGACACCTATATCTGAAATGCCTATCGACACCTATATCTGAAATGCCTATCGACACCTATATCTGAAATGCCTATCGACACCTATATCTGAAATGCCTATCGACACCTATTTTTGAAATGCCTATCGGAAACTACATCTGAAATGCCTATCAGCACCTATATTTGAAATGCCTATCGGCAACCATATCTGGAATGCCTATCGGCACCTATATTTGAAATGCCTATCGGCTTCTATATCTGAAATGCCTATCGGCACCTATTTTTAAAATGCCAATCGGCAACTATATCTGAAATGCCTATCGGCACCTATATCTGAAATGCCTATCGACACCTATATCTGAAATGCCTATCGACACCTATATCTGAAATGCCTATCGACACCTATATCTGAAATGCCTATCGACACCTATATCTGAAATGCCTATCGACACCTATATCTGAAATGCCTTTCGACACCTATATCTGAAATGCCTATCGACACCTATATCTGAAATGCCTATCGACACCTATATCTGAAATGCCTATCGACACATATATCTGAAATGCCTATCGACACCTATATCTGAAATGCCTATCGACACCTATTTTTGAAATGCCTATCGGAAACTACATCTGAAATGCCTATCAGCACCTATATTTGAAATGCCTATCGGCAACCATATCTGGAATGCCTATCGGCACCTATATTTGAAATCCCTATCGGCTTCTATATCTGAAATGCCTATCGGCACCTATTTTTAAAATGCCAATCGGCAACTATATCTGAAATGCCTATCGGCACCTATATCTGAAATGCCTATCGACACCTATATCTGAAATGCCTATCGACACCTATATCTGAAATGCCTATCGACACCTATATCTGAAATGCCTATCGACACCTATATCTGAAATGCCTATCGACACCTATATCTGAAATGCCTATCGACACCTATATCTGAAATGCCTATCGACACCTATATCTGAAATGCCTATCGACACCTATTTTTGAAATGCCTATCGGAAACTACATCTGAAATGCCTATCAGCACCTATATTTGAAATGCCTATCGGCAACCATATCTGGAATGCCTATCGGCACCTATATTTGAAATGCCTATCGGCTTCTATATCTGAAATGCCTATCGGCACCTATTTTTTAAATGCCTATCGACACCTATATCTGAAATGCCTATCGACACCTATATCTGAAATGCCTATCGACACCTATATCTGAAATGCCTATCGACACCTATATCTGAATTGCCTATCGACACCTATTTTTGAAATGCCTATCGGAAACTACATCTGAAATGCCTATCAGCACCTATATTTGAAATGCCTATCGGCAACCATATCTGGAATGCCTATCGGCACCTATATTTGAAATGCCTATCGGCTTCTATATCTGAAATGCCTATCGGCTTCTATATCTGAAATGCCTATCGGCACCTATTTTGAAAATGCCAATCGGCAACTATATCTGAAATGCCTATCGACACCTATATCTGAAATGCCTATCGACACCTATATCTGAAATGCCTATCGACACCTATATCTGAAATGCCTATCGACACCTATATCTGAAATGCCTATCGACACCTATATCTGAAATGCCTATCGACACCTATATCTGAAATGCCTATCGACACCTATATCTGAAATGCCTATCGACACCTATATCTGAAATGCCTATCGACACCTATATCTGAAATGCCTATCGACACCTATTTTTGAAATGCCTATCGGAAACTACATCTCAAATGCCTATCAGCACCTATATTTGAAATGCCTATCGGCAACCATATCTGGAATGCCTATCGGCACCTATATTTGAAATCCCTATCGGCTTCTATATCTGAAATGCCTATCGGCACCTATTTTTAAAATGCCAATCGGCAACTATATCTGAAATGCCTATCGGCACCTATATCTGAAATGCCTATCGACACCTATATCTGAAATGCCTATCGACACCTATATCTGAAATGCCTATCGACACCTATATCTGAAATACCTATCGACACCTATATCTGAAATGCCTATCAACACCTATATCTGAAATGCCTATCGACACCTATATCTGAAATGCCTAAGACACCTATATCTGAAATGCCTATCGACACCTATTTTTAAAATGCCTATCGGAAACTACATCTGAAATGCCTATCAGCACCTATATTTGAAATGCCTATCGGCAACCATATCTGGAATGCCTATCGGCACCTATATTTGAAATGCCTATCGGCTTCTATATCTGAAATGCCTATCGGCACCTATTTTTAAAATGCCAATCGGCAACTTTATCTGAAATGCCTATCGACACCTATATCTGAAATGCCTATCGACACCTATATCTGAAATGCCTATCGACACCTATATCTGAAATGCCTATCGACACCTATATCTGAAATGCCTATCGACACCTATATCTGAAATGCCTATCACCTATATCTGAAATGCCTATCGACACCTATATCTGAAATGCCTATCGACACCTATTTTTGAAATGCCTATCGGAAACTACATCTGAAATGCCTATCAGCACCTATATTTGAAATGCCTATTGGCAACCATATCTGGAATGCCTATCGGCACCTATATTTGAAATGCCTATCGGCTTCTATATCTGAAATGCCTATCGGCACCTATTTTTAAAATGCTAATCGGCAACTATATCTGAAATGCCTATCGGCACCTATATCTGAAATGCCTATCGACACCTATATCTGAAATGCCTATCGACACCTATATCTGAAATGCCTATCGACACCTATATCTGAAATGTCTATCGACACCTATATCTGAAATGCCTATCGACACCTATATCTGAAATGCCTATCGACACCTATATCTGAAATGCCTATCGGCACCTATATCTGAAATGCCTATCGACACCTATATCTGAAATGCCTATCGACACCTATATCTGAAATGCCTATCGACACCTATATCTGAAATGTCTATCGACACCTATATCTGAAATGCCTATCGACACCTATATCTGAAATGCCTATCGACACCTGTATCTGAAATGCCTATCGACACAAATATCTGAAATGCCTATTGACACCTATTATTGAAATGCCTATCGGAAACTACATCTGAAATGCCTATCAGCACCTATATTTGAAATGCCTATCGGCAACCATATCTGAAATGCCTATCGGCACCTATATTTGAAATGCCTATCGGCTTCTATATCTGAAATGCCTATCGGCACCTATTTTTAAAATGCCAATCGGCAACTATATCTGAAATGCCTATCGGCACCTATATCTGAAATGCCTATCGACACCTATATCTGAAATGCCTATCGACACCTATATCTGAAATGCCTATCGACACCTATATCTGAAATCCCTATCGACACCTATATCTGAAATGCCTATCGACACCTATATCTGAAATGCCTATCGACACCTATATCTGAAATGCCTATCGACACCTATATCTGAAATGCCTATCGACACCTATATCTGAAATGCCTATCGGAAACTACATCTGAAATGCCTATCAGCACCTATATTTGAAATGCCTATCGGCAAACATATCTGGAATGCCTATCGGCACCTATATTTGAAATGCCTATCGGCTTCTATATCTGAAATGCCTATCGGCACCTATTTTTAAAATGCCAATCGGCAACTATATCTGAAATGCCTATCGGCACCTATATCTGAAATGCCTATCGACACCTATATCTGAAATGCCTATCGACACCTATATCTGAAATGCCTATCGACACCTATATCTGAAATGCCTATCGACACCTATATCTGAAATGCCTATCAACACCTATATCTGAAATGCCTATCGACACCTATATCTGAAATGCCTAAGACACCTATATCTGAAATGCCTATCGACACCTATTTTTAAAATGCCTATCGGAAACTACATCTGAAATGCCTATCAGCACCTATATTTGAAATGCCTATCGGCAACCATATCTGGAATGCCTATCGGCACCTATATTTGAAATGCCTATCGGCTTCTATATCTGAAATGCCTATCGGCACCTATTTTTAAAATGCCAATCGGCAACTATATCTGAAATGCCTATCGGCACCTATATCTGAAATGCCTATCGACACCTATATCTGAAATGCCTATCGACACCTATATCTGAAATGCCTATCGACACCTATATCTGAAATGCCTATCGACACCTATATCTGAAATGCCTATCACCTATATCTGAAATGCCTATCGACACCTATATCTGAAATGCCTATCGACACCTATTTTTGAAATGCCTATCGGAAACTACATCTGAAATGCCTATCAGCACCTATATTTGAAATGCCTATCGGCAACCATATCTGGAATGCCTATCGGCACCTATATTTTTGAAATGCCTATCGGCTTCTATATCTGAAATGCCTATCGGCACCTATTTTTAAAATGCCAGTCGGCAACTATAATTGAAATGCCTATCGGCACCTATATCTGAAATGCCTATCGACACCTATATCTGAAATGCCTATCGACACCTATATCTAAAATGCCTATCGACACCTATATCTGAAATGCCTATCGAAACCTATATCTGAAATGCCTATCGACACCTATATCTGAAATGCCTATCGACACCTATATCTGAAATGCCTATCGACACCTATATCTGAAATGCCTATCGACACCTATTTTTGAAATGCCTATCGGAAACTACATCTGAAATGCCTATCAGCACCTATATTTGAAATGCCTATCGGCAACCATATCTGGAATGCCTATCGGCACCTATATTTGAAATGCCTATCGGCTTCTATATCTGAAATGCCTATCGGCACCTATTTTTAAAATGCCAATCGGCAACTATATCTGAAATGCCTATCGACACCTATATCTGAAATGCCTATCGACACCTATATCTGAAATGCCTATCGACACCAATATCTGAAATGCCTATCGACACCTATATCTGAAATGCCTACCGACACCTATATCTGAAATGCCTATCGACACCTATATCTGAAATGCCTATCGACACCTATATCTGAAATGCCTATCGACACCTATATCTGAAATGCCTATCGACACCTATATCTGAAATGCCTATCGACACCTATTTTTGAAATGCCTATCGGAAACTACATCTGAAATGCCTATCAGCACCTATATTTGAAATGCCTATGGGCAACCATATCTGGAATGCCTATCGGCACCTATATTTGAAATGCCTATCGGCTTCTATATCTGAAATGTCTTTTGGCACCTATTTTTAAAATGCTAATCGGCAACTATATCTGAAATGCCTATCGACACCTATATCTGAAATGCCTATCGACACCTATATCTGAAATGCCTATCGACACCTATATCTGAAATGCCTATCGACACCTATATCTGAAATGCCTATCGACACCTATATCTGAAATGCCTATCGACACATATATCTGAAATGCCTATCGACACCTATATCTGAAATGCCTATCGACACCTATTTTTGAAATGCCTATCGGAAACTACATCTGAAATGCCTATCAGCACCTATATTTGAAATGCCTATCGGCAAATATATCTGGAATGCCTATCGGCACCTATATTTGAAATCCCTATCGGCTTCTATATCTGAAATGCCTATCGGCACCTATTTTTAAAATGCCAATCGGCAACTATATCTGAAATGCCCATCGGCACCTATATCTGAAATGCCTATCGACACCTATATCTGAAATGCCTATCGACACCTATATCTGAAATGCCTATCGACACCTATATCTGAAATGCCTATCGACACCTATATCTGAAATGCCTATCGACACCTATATCTGAAATGCCTATCGACACCTATATCTGAAATGCCTATCGACACCTATATCTGAAATGCCTATCGACACCTATATCTGAAATGCCTATCGACACCTATTTTTGAAATGCCTATCGGAAACTACATCTGAAATGCCTATCAGCACCTATATTTGAAATGCCTATCGGCAACCATATCTGGAATGCCTATCGGCACCTATATTTGAAATGCCTATCGGCTTCTATATCTGAAATGCCTATCGGCACCTATTTTTTAAATGCCTATCGACACCTATATCTGAAATGCCTATCGACACCTATATCTGAAATGCCTATCGACACCTATATCTGAAATGCCTATCGACACCTATATCTGAAATGCCTATCGACACCTATTTTTGAAATGCCTATCGGAAACTACATCTGAAATGCCTATCAGCACCTATATTTGAAATGCCTATCGGCAACCATATCTGGAATGCCTATCGGCACCTATATTTGAAATGCCTATCGGCTTCTATATCTGAAATGCCTATCGGCACCTATTTTTAAAATGCCAATCGGCAACTATATCTGAAATGCCTATCGGCACCTATATCTGAAATGCCTATCGACACCTATATCTGAAATGCCTATCGACAGCTATATCTGAAATGCCTATCGACACCTATATCTGAAATGCCTATCGACACCTATATCTGAAATGCCTATCGACACCTATATCTGAAATGCCTATCGACACCTATATCTGAAATGTCTATCGACACCTATATCTGAAATGCCTATCGACACCTATTTTTGAAATGCCTATCGGAAACTACATCTGAAATGCCTATCAGCACCTATATTTGAAATGCCTATCGGCAACCATATCTGGAATGCCTATCGGCACCTATATTTGAAATGCCTATCGGCTTCTATATCTGAAATGCCTATCGGCACCTATTTTTAAAATGCCAATCGGCAACTATATCTAAAATGCCTATCGGCACCTATATCTGAAATGCCTATCGACACCTATATCTGAAATGCTTATCGACACCTATATCTGAAATGCCTATCGACACCTATATCTGAAATGCCTATCGACACCTATATCTGAAATGCCTATCGACACCTATATCTGAAATGCCTATCGACACCTATATCTGAAATGCCTATCGACACCTATTTTTGAAATGCCTATCGGAAACTATATCTGAAATGCCTATCAGCACCTAAATTTGAAATGCCTATCGGCAACCATATCTGGAATGCCTATCGGCACCTATATTTGAAATGCCTATCGGCTTCTATATCTGAAATGCCTATCGGCACCTATTTTTAAAATGCCAATTGGCAACTATATCTGAAATGCCTATCGGCACCTATATCTGAAATGCCTATCGACACCTATATCTGAAATGCCTTTCGACACCTATATCTGAAATGCCTATCGACACCTATATCTGAAATGCCTATCGACACCTATATCTGAAATGCCTATCGAATCCTATATCTGAAATGCCTATCGACACCTATATCTGAAATGCCAATCGACACCTATATCTGAAATGCCTATTGACACCTATATCTGAAATGCCTATCGACACCTATTTTTGAATTGCCTATCGGAAACTACATCTGAAATGCCTAACAGCACCTATATTTGAAATTCCTATCGGCAACCATATCTGGAATGCCTATCGGCACCTATATTTGAAATGCCTATCGGCTTTTATATCTGAAATGCCTATCGGCACCTATTTTTAAAATGCCAATCGGCAACTATATCTGAAATGCCTATCGGCACCTATATCTGAAATGCCTATCGACACCTATATCTGAAATGCCTATCGACACCTATATCTGAAATGCCTATTGACACCTATATCTGAAATGCCTATCGACACCTATATCTGAAATGCCTATCGACACCTATATCTGAAATGCCTATCGACACCTATATCTGAAATGCCTATCGACACCTATATCTGAAATGCCTATCGACACCTATTTTTGAAATGCCTATCGGAAACTACATCTGAAATGCCTATCAGCACCTATATTTGAAATGCCTATCGGCAACCATATCTGGAATGCCTATCGGCACCTATATTTGAAATGCCTATCGGCTTCTATATCTGAAATGCCTATCGGCACCTATTTTTAAAATGCCAATCGGCAACTATATCTGAAATGCCTATCGGCACCTATATCTGAAATGCCTATCGACACCTATATCTGAAATGCCTATCGACACCTATATCTGAAATGCCTATCGACACCTATATCTGAAATGCCTATCGACACTTATATCTGAAATGCCTATCGACACCTATTTTTGAAATGCCTATCGGAAACTACATCTGAAATGCCTATCAGCACCTATATTTGAAATGCCTATCGGCAACCATATCTGGAATGCCTATCGGCACCTATATTTGAAATGCCTATCGGCTTCTATATCTGAAATGCCTATCGGCACCTATTTTTAAAATGCCAATCGGCAACTATATCTGAAATGCCTATCGGCACCTATATTTGAAATGCCTATCGGCTTCTATATCTGAAATGCCTACCGGCACCTATTTTTAAAATGCCAATCGGCAACTATATCTGAAATGCCTATCGGCACCTATTTTTAAAATGCCAATCGGCAACTATATCTGAAATGCTTATCGGCACCTATATCTGAAATGCCTATCGACACCTATATCTGAAATGCCTATCGACACCTATATCTGAAATGCCTATCGGCACCTATATCTGAAATGCCTATCGACACCTATATCTGAAATGCCTATCGACACCTATATCTGAAATGCCTATCGACACCTATATCTGAAATGCCTATCGACACCTATATCTGAAATGCCTATCGACACCTATTTTTGAAATGCCTATCGGAAACTACATCTGAAATGCCTATCAGCACCTATATTTGAAATGCCTATCGGCAACCATATCTGGAATGCCTATCGGCACCTATATTTGAAATGCCTATCGGCTTCTATATCTGAAATGCCTATCGGCACCTATTTTTAAAATGCCAATCGGCAACTATATCTGAAATGCCTATCGGCACCTATATCTGAAATGCCTATCGACACCTATATCTGAAATGCCTATCGACACCTATATCTGAAATGCCTATCGATACCTATATCTGAATTGCCTATCGACACCTATATCTGAAATGCCTATCGAATCCTATATCTGAAATGCCTATCGACACCTATATCTGAAATGCCAATCGACACCTATATCTGAAATGCCTATCGACACCTATATCTGAAATGCCTATCGACACCTATTTTTGAAATGCCTATCGGAAACTACACCTGAAATGCTTATCAGCACCTATATTTGAAATGCCTATCGGCAACCATATCTGGAATGCCTATCGGCACCTATATTTGAAATGCCTATCGGCTTCTATATCTGAAATGCCTATCGGCACCTATTTTTAAAATGCCAATCGGCAACTATATCTGAAATGCCTATCGGCACCTATATCTGAAATGCCTATCGACACCTATATCTGAAATGCCTATCGACACCTATATCTGAAATGCCTATCGACACCTATATCTGAAATGCCTATCGACACCTATATCTGAAATGCCTATCGACACCTATATCTGAAATGCCTATCGACACCTATATCTGAAATGCCTATCGACACCTATATCTGAAATGCCTATCGACACCTATTTTTGAAATGCCTATCGGAAACTACATCTGAAATGCCTATCAGCACCTATATTTGAAATGCCTATCGGCAACCATATCTGGAATGCCTATCGGCACCTATATTTGAAATGCCTATCGGCTTCTATATCTGAAATGCCTATCGGCACCTATTTTTAAAATGCCAATCGGCAACTATATCTGAAATGCCTATCGGCACCTATATCTGAAATGCCTATCGACACCTATATCTGAAATGCCTATCGACACCTATATCTGAAATGCCTATCGACACCTATATCTGAAATGCCTATCGACCCCTATATCTGAAATGCCTATCGACACCTATATCTAAAATGCCTATCGACACCTATATCTGAAATGCCTATCGACACCTATATCTGAAATGCCTATCGACACCTGTATCTGAAATGCCTATCGACACCTATATCTGAAATGCCTATCGACACCTATTTTTGAAATGCCTATCGGAAACTACATCTGAAATGCCTATCAGCACCTATATTTTAAATACCTATCGGCAACCATATCTGGAATGCTTATCGGCACCTATATTTGAAATGCCTATCGGCTTCTATATCTGAAATGCCTATCGGCACCTATTTTTAAAATGCCAATCGGCAACTATATCTGAAATGCCTATCGGCATCTATATCTTAAATGCCTATCGACACCTATATCTGAAATGCCTATCGACACCTATATCTGAAATGCCTATCGACACCTATATCTGAAATGCCTATCGACACCTATATCTGAAATGCCTATCGACACCTATATCTGAAATACCTATCGACACCTATATCTGAAATGCCTATCGACACCTATATCTGAAATGCCTATCGACACCTATTTTTGAAGTGCCTATCGGAAACTACATTTGAAATGCCTATCAGCACCTATATTTGAAATGCCTATCGGCAACCATATCTGGAATGCCTATCGGCACCTATATTTGAAATGCCTATCGACACCTATATCTGAAATGCCTATCGACACCTATATCTGAAATGCCTATCGAATCCCATATCTGAAATGCCTATCGACACCTATATCTGAAATGCCAATCGACACCTATATCTGAAATGCCTATCGACACCTATATCTGAAATGCCTATCGACACCTATATCTGAAATGCCTATCGACACCTATATCTGAAATGCCTATCGACACCTATATCTGAAATGCCTATCGACACCTATATCTGAAATGCCTATCGACACCTATATCTGAAATGCCTATCGACACCTATTTTTGAAATGCCTATCGGAAACTACATCTGAAATGCCTATCAGCACCTATATTTGAAATGCCTATCGGCAACCATATCTGGAATGCCTATCGGCACCTATATTTGAAATGCCTATCGGCTTCTATATCTGAAATGCCTATCGGCACCTATTTTTAAAATGCCAATCGGCAACTATATCTGAAATGCCTATCGGCACCTATATCTGAAATGCCTATCGACACCTATATCTGAAATGCCTATCGACACCTATATCTGAAATGCCTATCGACACCTATATCTGAAATGCCTATCGACACCTATATCTGAAATGCCTATCGACACCTATATCTGAAATGCCTTTCGACACCTATATCTGAAATGCCTATCGACACCTATATCTGAAATGCCTATCGACACCTATATCTGAAATGCCTATCGACACATATATCTGAAATGCCTATCGACACCTATATCTGAAATGCCTATCGACACCTATTTTTGAAATGCCTATCGGAAACTACATCTGAAATGCCTATCAGCACCTATATTTGAAATGCCTATCGGCAACCATATCTGGAATGCCTATCGGCACCTATATTTGAAATCCCTATCGGCTTCTATATCTGAAATGCCTATCGGCACCTATTTTTAAAATGCCAATCGGCAACTATATCTGAAATGCCTATCGGCACCTATATCTGAAATGCCTATCGACACCTATATCTGAAATGCCTATCGACACCTATATCTGAAATGCCTATCGACACCTATATCTGAAATGCCTATCGACACCTATATCTGAAATGCCTATCGACACCTATATCTGAAATGCCTATCGACACCTATATCTGAAATGCCTATCGACACCTATATCTGAAATGCCTATTGACACCTATTTTTGAAATGCCTATCGGAAACTACATCTGAAATGCCTATCAGCACCTATATTTGAAATGCCTATCGGCAACCATATCTGGAATGCCTATCGGCACCTATATTTGAAATGCCTATCGGCTTCTATATCTGAAATGCCTATCGGCACCTATTTTTTAAATGCCTATCGACACCTATATCTGAAATGCCTATCGACACCTTTATCTGAAATGCCTATCGACACCTATATCTGAATTGCCTATCGACACCTATTTTTGAAATGCCTATCGGAAACTACATCTGAAATGCCTATCAGCACCTATATTTGAAATGCCTATCGGCAACCATATCTGGAATGCCTATCGGCACCTATATTTGAAATGCCTATCGGCTTCTATATCTGAAATGCATATCGGCACCTATTTTTAAAATGCCAATCGGCAACTATATCTGAAATGCCTATCGGCACCTATATCTGAAATGCCTATCGACACCTATATCTGAAATGCCTATCGACACCTATATCTGAAATGCCTATCGACACCTATATCTGAAATGCCTATCGACACCTATATCTGAAATGCCTATCGACACCTATATCTGAAATGCCTATCGACACCTATATCTGAAATGCCTATCGACACCTATATCTGAAATGCCTATCGACACCTATTTTTGAAATGCCTATCGGAAACTACATCTGAAATGCCTATCAGCACCTATATTTGAAATGCCTATCGGCAACCATATCTGGAATGCCTATCGGCACCTATATTTGAAATGCCTATCGGCTTCTATATCTGAAATGCCTATCGGCACCTATTTTTAAAATGCCAATCGGCAACTATATCTGAAATGCCTATCGGCACCTATATCTGAAATGCCTATCGACACCTATATCTGAAATGCTTATCGACACCTATATCTGAAATGCCTATCGACACCTATATCTGAAATGCCTATCGACACCTATATCTGAAATGCCTATCGACACCTATATCTGAAATGCCTATCGACACCTATATCTGAAATGCCTATCGACACCTATATCTGAAATGCCTATCGATACCTATTTTTGAAATGCCTATCGGAAACTATATCTGAAATGCCTATCAGCACCTAAATTTGAAATGCCTATCGGCAACCATATCTGGAATGCCTATCGGCACCTATATTTGAAATGCCTATCGGCTTCTATATCTGAAATGCCTATCGGCACCTATTTTTAAAATGCCAATTGGCAACTATATCTGAAATGCCTATCGGCACCTATATCTGAAATGCCTATCGACACCTATATCTGAAATGCCTTTCGACACCTATATCTGAAATGCCTATCGACACCTATATCTGAAATGCCTATCGACACCTATATCTGAAATGCCTATCGAATCCTATATCTGAAATGCCTATCGACACCTATATCTGAAATGCCAATCGACACCTATATCTGAAATGCCTATTGACACCTATATCTGAAATGCCTATCGACACCTATTTTTGAATTGCCTATCGGAAACTACATCTGAAATGCCTAACAGCACCTATATTTGAAATTCCTATCGGCAACCATATCTGGAATGCCTATCGGCACCTATATTTGAAATGCCTATCGGCTTTTATATCTGAAATGCCTATCGGCACCTATTTTTAAAATTCCAATCGGCAACTATATCTGAAATGCCTATCGGCACCTATATCTGAAATGCCTATCGACACCTATATCTGAAATGCCTATCGACACCTATATCTGAAATGCCTATTGACACCTATATCTGAAATGCCTATCGACACCTATATCTGAAATGCCTATCGACACCTATATCTGAAATGCCTATCGACACCTATATCTGAAATGCCTATCGACACCTATATCTGAAATGCCTATCGACACCTATTTTTGAAATGCCTATCGGAAACTACATCTGAAATGCCTATCAGCACCTATATTTGAAATGCCTATCGGCAACCATATCTGGAATGCCTATCGGCACCTATATTTGAAATGCCTATCGGCTTCTATATCTGAAATGCCTATCGGCACCTATTTTTAAAATGCCAATCGGCAACTATATCTGAAATGCCTATCGGCACCTATATCTGAAATGCCTATCGACACCTATATCTGAAATGCCTATCGACACCTATATCTGAAATGCCTATCGACACCTATATCTGAAATGCCTATCGACACCTATATCTGAAATGCCTATCGACACCTATTTTTGAAATGCCTATCGGAAACTACATCTGAAATGCCTATCAGCACCTATATTTGAAATGCCTATCGGCAACCATATCTGGAATGCCTATCGGCACCTATATTTGAAATGCCTATCGGCTTCTATATCTGAAATGCCTATCGGCACCTATTTTTAAAATGCCAATCGGCAACTATATCTGAAATGCCTATCGGCACCTATATTTGAAATGCCTATCGGCTTCTATATCTGAAATGCCTACCGGCACCTATTTTTAAAATGCCAATCGGCAACTATATCTGAAATGCCTATCGGCACCTATTTTTAAAATGCCAATCGGCAACTATATCTGAAATGCTTATCGGCACCTATATCTGAAATGCCTATCGACACCTATATCTGAAATGCCTATCGACACCTATATCTGAAATGCCTATCGGCACCTATATCTGAAATGCCTATCGACACCTATATCTGAAATGCCTATCGACACCTATATCTGAAATGCCTATCGACACCTATATCTGAAATGCCTATCGACACCTATATCTGAAATGCCTATCGACACCTATTTTTGAAATGCCTATCGGAAACTACATCTGAAATGCCTATCAGCACCTATATTTGAAATGCCTATCGGCAACCATATCTGGAATGCCTATCGGCACCTATATTTGAAATGCCTATCGGCTTCTATATCTGAAATGCCTATCGGCACCTATTTTTAAAATGCCAATCGGCAACTATATCTGAAATGCCTATCGGCACCTATATCTGAAATGCCTATCGACACCTATATCTGAAATGCCTATCGACACCTATATCTGAAATGCCTATCGACACCTATATCTGAATTGCCTATCGACACCTATATCTGAAATGCCTATCGAATCCTATATCTGAAATGCCTATCGACACCTATATCTGAAATGCCAATCGACACCTATATCTGAAATGCCTATCGACACCTATATCTGAAATGCCTATCGACACCTATTTTTGAAATGCCTATCGGAAACTACACCTGAAATGCTTATCAGCACCTATATTTGAAATGCCTATCGGCAACCATATCTGGAATGCCTATCGGCACCTATATTTGAAATGCCTATCGGCTTCTATATCTGAAATGCCTATCGGCACCTATTTTTAAAATGCCAATCGGCAACTATATCTGAAATGCCTATCGGCACCTATATCTGAAATGCCTATCGACACCTATATCTGAAATGCCTATCGACACCTATATCTGAAATGCCTATCGACACCTATATCTGAAATGCCTATCGACACCTATATCTGAAATGCCTATCGACACCTATATCTGAAATGCCTATCGACACCTATATCTGAAATGCCTATCGACACCTATATCTGAAATGCTTATCGACACCTATTTTTGAAATGCCTATCGGAAACTACATCTGAAATGCCTATCAGCACCTATATTTGAAATGCCTATCGGCAACCATATCTGGAATGCCTATCGGCACCTATATTTGAAATGCCTATCGGCTTCTATATCTGAAATGCCTATCGGCACCTATTTTTAAAATGCCAATCGGCAACTATATCTGAAATGCCTATCGGCACCTATATCTGAAATGCCTATCGACACCTATATCTGAAATGCCTATCGACACCTATATCTGAAATGCCTATCGACACCTATATCTGAAATGCCTATCGACCCCTATATCTGAAATGCCTATCGACACCTATATCTGAAATGCCTATCGACACCTATATCTGAAATGCCTATCGACACCTATATCTGAAATGCCTATCGACACCTGTATCTGAAATGCCTATCGACACCTATATCTGAAATGCCTATCGACACCTATTTTTGAAATGCCTATCGGAAACTACATCTGAAATGCCTATCAGCACCTATATTTTAAATACCTATCGGCAACCATATCTGGAATGCTTATCGGCACCTATATTTGAAATGCCTATCGGCTTCTATATCTGAAATGCCTATCGGCACCTATTTTTAAAATGCCAATCGGCAACTATATCTGAAATGCCTATCGGCATCTATATCTTAAATGCCTATCGACACCTATATCTGAAATGCCTATCGACACCTATATCTGAAATGCCTATCGACACCTATATCTGAAATGCCTATCGACACCTATATCTGAAATGCCTATCGACACCTATATCTGAAATACCTATCGACACCTATATCTGAAATGCCTATCGACACCTATATCTGAAATGCCTATCGACACCTATTTTTGAAGTGCCTATCGGAAACTACATTTGAAATGCCTATCAGCACCTATATTTGAAATGCCTATCGGCAACCATATCTGGAATGCCTATCGGCACCTATATTTGAAATGCCTATCGACACCTATATCTGAAATGCCTATCGACACCTATATCTGAAATGCCTATCGAATCCTATATCTGAAATGCCTATCGACACCTATATCTGAAATGCCAATCGACACCTATATCTGAAATGCCTATCGACACCTATATCTGAAATGCCTATCGACACCTATATCTGAAATGCCTATCGACACCTATATCTGAAATGCCTATCGACACCTATATCTGAAATGCCTATCGACACCTATATCTGAAATGCCTATCGACACCTATATCTGAAATGCCTATCGACACCTATTTTTGAAATGCCTATCGGAAACTACATCTGAAATGCCTATCAGCACCTATATTTGAAATGCCTATCGGCAACCATATCTGGAATGCCTATCGGCACCTATATTTGAAATGCCTATCGGCTTCTATATCTGAAATGCCTATCGGCACCAATTTTTAAAATGCCAATCGGCAACTATATCTGAAATGCCTATCAGCACCTATATCTGAAATGCCTATCGACACCTATATCTGAAATGCCTATCGACACCTATATCTGAAATGCCTATCGACACCTATATCTGAAATGCCTATCGACACCTATATCTGAAATGCCTATCGACACCTATTTTTGAAATGCCTATCGGAAACTACATCTGAAATGCCTATCAGCACCTATATTTGAAATGCCTATCGGCAACCATATCTGAAATGCCTATCGGCACCTATATTTGAAATGCCTATCGGCTTCTATATCTGAAATGCCTATCGGCACCTATTTTTAAAATGCCAATCGGCAACTATATCTGAAATGCCTATCGGCACCTATATCTGAAATGCCTATCGACACCTATATCTGAAATGCCTATCGACACCTATATCTGAAATGCCTATCGACACCTATATCTGAAATGCCTATCGACACCTATATCTGAAATGCCTATCGACACCTATATCTGAAATGCCTATCGACACCTATATCTGAAATGCCTATCGACCCCTATTTTTGAAATGCCTATCCGAAACTACATCTGAAATGCCTATCAGCACCTATATTTGAAATGCCTATCGGCAACCATATCTGGAATGCCTATCGGCACCTATATTTGAAATGCCTATCGGCTTCTATATCTGAAATGCCTATCGGCACCTATTTTTAAAATGCCAATCGGCAACTATATCTGAAATGCCTATCGGCACCTATATCTGAAATGCCTATCGACACCTATATCTGAAATGCCTATCGACACCTATATCTGAAATGCCTATCGACACCTATATCTGAAATGCCTATCGACACCTATATCTGAAATGCCTATCGACACCTATATCTAAAATGCCTATCGACACCTATATCTGAAATGCCTGTCGACACCTATTTTTGAAATGCCTATCGGAAACTACATCTGAAATGCCTATCAGCACCTATATTTGAAATGCCTATCGGCAACCATATATGGAATGCCTATCGGCACCTATATTTGAAATGCCTATCGGCTTCTATATCTGAAATGCCTATCGGCACCTATTTTTAAAATGCCAATCGGCAACTATATCTGAAATGCCTATCGGCACCTATATCTGAAATGCCTATCGACACCTATATCTGAAATGCCTATCGACACCTATATCTGAAATGCCTATCGACACCTATATCTGAAATGCCTATCGACACCTATATCTGAAATGCCTATCGAATCCTATATCTGAAATGCCTATCGACACCTATATCTGAAATGCCAATCGACACCTATATCTGAAATGCCTATCGACACCTATATCTGAAATGCCTATCGACACCTATTTTTGAAATGCCTATCGGAAACTACATCTGAAATGCCTATCAGCACCTATATTTGAAATGCCTATCGGCAACCATATCTGGAATGCCTATCGGCACCTATATTTGAAATGCCTATCGGCTTCTATATCTGAAATGCCTATCGGCACCTATTTTTAAAATGCCAATCGGCAACTATATCTGAAATGCCTATCGACACCTATATCTGAAATGCCTATCGACACCTATATCTGAAATGCCTATCGACACCTATATCTGAAATGCCTATCGACACCTATATCTGAAATGCCTATCGACACCTATATCTGAAATGCCTATCGACACCTATATCTGAAATGCCTATCGACACCTATATCTGAAATGCCTATCGGAAACTATATCTGAAATGCCTATCAGCACCTAAATTTGAAATGCCTATCGGCAACCATATCTGGAATGCCTATCGGCACCTATATTTGAAATGCCTATCGGCTTCTATATCTGAAATGCCTATCGGCACCTATTTTTAAAATGCCAATCGGCAACTATATCTGAAATGCCTATCGGCACCTATATCTGAAATGCCTATCGACACCTATATCTGAAATGCCTTTCGACACCTATATCTGAAATGCCTATCGACACCTATATCTGAAATGCCTATCGACACCTATATCTGAAATGCCTATCGAATCCTATATCTGAAATGCCTATCGACACCTATATCTGAAATGCCAATCGACACCTATATCTGAAATGCCTATCGACCCCTATTTTTGAAATGCCTATCCGAAACTACATCTGAAATGCCTATCAGCACCTATATTTGAAATGCCTATCGGCAACCATATCTGGAATGCCTATCGGCACCTATATTTGAAATGCCTATCGGCTTCTATATCTGAAATGCCTATCGGCACCTATTTTTAAAATGCCAATCGGCAACTATATCTGAAATGCCTATCGGCACCTATATCTGAAATGCCTATCGACACCTATATCTGAAATGCCTATCGACACCTATATCTGAAATGCCTATCGACACCTATATCTGAAATGCCTATCGACACCTATATCTGAAATGCCTATCGACACCTATATCTGAAATGCCTATCGACACCTATATCTGAAATGCCTGTCGACACCTATTTTTGAAATGCCTATCGGAAACTACATCTGAAATGCCTATCAGCACCTATATTTGAAATGCCTATCGGCAACCATATATGGAATGCCTATCGGCACCTATATTTGAAATGCCTATCGGCTTCTATATCTGAAATGCCTATCGGCACCTATTTTTAAAATGCCAATCGGCAACTATATCTGAAATGCCTATCGGCACCTATATCTGAAATGCCTATCGACACCTATATCTGAAATGCCTATCGACACCTATATCTGAAATGCCTATCGACACCTATATCTGAAATGCCTATCGACACCTATATCTGAAATGCCTATCGAATCCTATATCTGAAATGCCTATCGACACCTATATCTGAAATGCCAATCGACACCTATATCTGAAATGCCTATCGACACCTATATCTGAAATGCCTATCGACACCTATTTTTGAAATGCCTATCGGAAACTACATCTGAAATGCCTATCAGCACCTATATTTGAAATGCCTATCGGCAACCATATCTGGAATGCCTATCGGCACCTATATTTGAAATGCCTATCGGCTTCTATATCTGAAATGCCTATCGGCACCTATTTTTAAAATGCCAATCGGCAACTATATCTGAAATGCCTATCGACACCTATATCTGAAATGCCTATCGACACCTATATCTGAAATGCCTATCGACACCTATATCTGAAATGCCTATCGACACCTATATCTGAAATGCCTATCGACACCTATATCTGAAATGCCTATCGACACCTATATCTGAAATGCCTATCGGAAACTATATCTGAAATGCCTATCAGCACCTAAATTTGAAATGCCTATCGGCAACCATATCTGGAATGCCTATCGGCACCTATATTTGAAATGCCTATCGGCTTCTATATCTGAAATGCCTATCGGCACCTATTTTTAAAATGCCAATCGGCAACTATATCTGAAATGCCTATCGGCACCTATATCTGAAATGCCTATCGACACCTATATCTGAAATGCCTTTCGACACCTATATCTGAAATGCCTATCGACACCTATATCTGAAATGCCTATCGACACCTTTATCTGAAATGCCTATCGAATCCTATATCTGAAATGCCTATCGACACCTATATCTGAAATGCCAATCGACACCTATATCTGAAATGCCTATTGACACCTACATCTGAAATGCCTATCGACACCTATTTTTGAATTGCCTATCGGAAACTACATCTGAAATGCCTAACAGCACCTATATTTGAAATTCCTATCGGCAACCATATCTGGAATGCCTATCGGCACCTATATTTGAAATGCCTATCGGCTTCTATATCTGAAATGCCTATCGGCACCTATTTTTAAAATGCCAATCGGCAACTATATCTGAAATGCCTATCGGCACCTATATCTGAAATGCCTATCGACACCTATATCTGAAATGCCTATCGACACCTATATCTTAAATGCCTATTGACACCTATATCTGAAATGCCTATCGACACCTATATCTGAAATGCCTATCGACACCTATATCTGAAATGCCTATCGACACCTATATCTGAAATGCCTATCGACACCTATATCTGAAATGCCTATCGACACCTATTTTTGAAATGCCTATCGGAAACTACATCTGAAATGCCTATCAGCACCTATATTTGAAATGCCTATCGGCAACCATATCTGGAATGCCTATCGGCACCTATATTTGAAATGCCTATCGGCTTCTATATCTGAAATGCCTATCGGCACCTATTTTTAAAATGCCAATCGGCAACTATATCTGAAATGCCTATCGGCACCTATATCTGAAATGCCTATCGACACCTATATCTGAAATGCCTATCGACACCTATATCTGAAATGCCTATCGACACCTATATCTGAAATGCCTATCGACACCTATATCTGAAATGCCTATCGACACCTATTTTTGAAATGCCTATCGGAAACTACATCTGAAATGCCTATCAGCACCTATATTTGAAATGCCTATCGGCAACCATATCTGGAATGCCTATCGGCACCTATATTTGAAATGCCTATCGGCTTCTAAATCTGAAATGCCTATCGGCACCTATTTTTAAAATGTCAATCGGCAACTATATCTGAAATGCCTATCGGCACCTATATTTGAAATGCCTATCGGCTTCTATATCTGAAATGCCTTCCGGCACCTATTTTTAAAATGCCAATCGGCAACTATATCTGAAATGCCTATCGGCACCTATTTTTAAAATGCCAATCGGCAACTATATCTGAAATGCTTATCGGCACCTATATCTGAAATGCCTATCGACACCTATATCTGAAATGCCTATCGACACCTATATCTGAAATGCCTATCGACACCTATATCTGAAATGCCTATCGACACCTATATCTGAAATGCCTATCGACACCTATATCTGAAATGCCTATCGACACCTATATCTGAAATGCCTATCGACACCTATTTTTGAAATGCCTATCGGAAACTACATCTGAAATGCCTATCAGCACCTATATTTGAAATGCCTATCGGCAACCATATCTGGAATGCCTATCGGCACCTATATTTGAAATGCCTATCGGCTTCTATATCTGAAATGCCTATCGGCACCTATTTTTAAAATGCCAATCGGCAACTATATCTGAAATGCCTATCGGCACCTATATCTGAAATGCCTATCGGCACCAATTTTTGAAATGCCTATCGGAAACTACATCTGAAATGCCTATCAGCACCTATATTTAAAATGCCTATCGGCAACCATATCTGGAATGCCTATCGGCACCTATATTTGAAATGCCTATCGGCTTTTATATCTGGAATGCCTATCGGCACCTATATTTGAAATGCCTATTGGCGTCTATATCTGAAATGCCTATCGGCACCTATTTTTTAAATGCCAATCGGCAACTATATCTGAAATGCCTATCGGCACCTATATCTGAAATGCCTATCGGCACTAATTTTTGAAATGCCTATCGGAAACTACATCTGAAATGCCTATCAGCACCTATATTTAAAATGCCTTAAGGCAACCATATCTGGAATGCCTATCGGCACCTATATTTGAAATGCCTATCGGCGTCTATATCTGAAATGCCTATCGGCACCTATTTTTAAAATGGCTATCGGCAACTATATCTGAAATGCCTATCGGCACCTATATCTGAAATGCCTATCGGCACCTATTTTTGAAATGCCTATCGGAAACTACATCTGAAATGCCTATCAGCACCTATATTTGAAATGCCTATCGGCAACCATATCTGGAATGCCTATCGGCACCTATATTTGAAATGCCTATCGGCTTCTATATCTGAAATGCCTATCAGCACCTATTTTTAAAATGCCAATCGGCAACTATATCTGAAATGCCTATCGGCACCTATATCTGAAATGCCTATCGGCACCTATTTTTGAAATGCCTATCGGAAACTACATCTGAAATGCCTATCAGCACCTATATTTGAAATGCCTATCGGCAACCATATTTGGAATGCCTATTGGCACCTATATTTGAAATGCCTATCGGCTTCTATATCTGAAATGCCTAGCGGCACCTATTTTTAAAATGCCAATCGGCAACTATATCTGAAGTGCCTATCGGCACCTATATTGAAATGCCTATCGGCACCTATTTTTGAAATGCCTATCGAAAACTACATCTGAAATGCCTATCAGCACCTATATTTGAAATGCCTATCGGCAACCACATCAGAAATGCCTATCGGCACCTATATCTGAAATGCCTTTCGGCATTTATATTTGAAATGCCTATCGACACCTATATTTGAAATGCCTATCCGCACCTATATTTTAAATGCCTATCGGCAACTATATCTGATATGCCTATCGGCACCTATATCTGAAATGCCTATCGGCACCTATTTTTGAAATGCCTATCGGAAACCACATCTAAAATGCCTATCGGCACCTATTTTTAAAATGCTAATCGGCAACTATATCTGAAATGCCTATCGGCACCTATATCTGAAATGCCTATCGGCACCTATTTTTGAAATGCCTATCGGAAACTACATCTGAAATGCCTATCAGCACATATATTTGAAATGCCAATCGGCAACCACATCAGAAATGCCTATCGGCACCTATATCTGAAATGCCTATCGGCACCTATTTTTGAAATGCCTATCGGAAACTACATCTAAAATGCCTATCTGCACCTATTTTTAAAATGCCATTCGGCAACTATATCTGAAATGCCTATCGGCACCTATATCTGAAATGCCTATTGGCACCTATTTTTGAAATGCCGATCGGAAACTACATCTGAAATGCCTATCAGCACCTATATTTGAAATGCCTATCGGCAACCATATCTGAAATGCCTATCGACACCTATATTTGAAATACCTATCGGCCTCTATATCTGAAATGCCTATCGGCACCTATTTTTAAAATGCCAATCGGCAACTATATCTGAAATGCCTATCGGCACCTATATCTGAAATGCCTATCGGCACCAATTTTTTAAATGCCTATCGCAAACTACATCTAAAATGCCTATCAGCACCTATATTTGAAATGCCTATCGGCAACCATATCTGGAATGCCTATCGGCACCTATATTTGAAATGACTATCATCTTCTATATCTGAAATGCCTATCGGCACCTATTTTTAAAATGCCAATTGGCAACTATATCTGAAATGCCTATCGGCACCTATATCTGAAATGCCTATCGGCACCTATTTTTGAGATGCCTATCGGAAACTACATCTAAAATGCCTATCAGCACCTATATTTGAAATGCCTATCGGCAACCATATCTGGAATGCCTATCGACACCTATATTTTTAATGCCTATCGGCTTCTATATCTGAAATGCCTATCGACACCTATTTTTAAAATGCCAATTGGCAACTATATCTGAAATGCCTTTCGGCACCTATATCTGAAATGCCTATCGGTACCTATTTTTGAAATGCCTATCGGAAACTACATCTGAAATGCCTATCAGCACTTATATTTGAAATGCCTATCGGCAACCATATCTGGAATGCCTATCGGCACCTATATTTGAAATGCCTATCGGCTTCTATATCTGAAATGCCTATCGGCACCTATTTTTAAAATGCCAATCAGCAACTATATCTGAAATGCCTATCGGCACCTTTATCTGAAATGCCTATCGGCACCTATTTTTGAAATGTCTTTCGGAAAATACATCTGAAATGCCTATCTGCTCCTATATTACAATGCCTATCGGCAACCATATCTGAAATGCCTATCGACCCCTATATTTGAAATACCTATCGGCTTCAATATCTGAAATACCTATCGGCACCTGTTTTTAGAATGCCAATCGGCAACTATATCTGAAATGCCTATCGGCACCTATATCTGAAATGCCTATCGGCATCAATTTTTTAAATGCCTATCGGAAACTACATCTAAAATGCCTATCAGCACCTATATTTGAAATGCCTATCGGCAACCATATCTGGAATGCCTATCGGCACCTATATTTGAAATGACTATCGGCTTCTATATCTGAAATGCCTATCGGCACCTATTTTTAAAATGCCAATTGGCAACTATATCTGAAATGCCTAACGGCACCTATATCTGAAATGCCTATCGGCACCTATTTTTGAAATGCCTATCGGAAACTACATCTAAAATGCCTATCGGCACCTATTTTTAAAATGCCAATCGGCAACTATATCTGAAATGCCTATCGGCACCTATATCTGAAATGCCTATTGGCACCTATTTTTGAAATGCCTATCGGAAACTACATCTGAAATGCCTGTCAGCACCTATATTTGAAATGCCTATCGGCAACCATATCTAAAATGCCTATCAACACCTATATTTGAAATACCTATCGGCTTCTATATCTGAAATGCCTATCGGCACCTATTTTTAAAATGCCAATCGGCAACTATATCTGAAATGCCTATCGGCACCTATTTTTGAAATGCCTATCGGAAACTACATCTAAAATGCCTATCGGCACCTATTTTTAAAATGCCAATCTGCAACTATATCTGAAATGCCTATCGGCACCTATATCTGAAATGCCTATCGGCACCTATTTTTGAAATGCCTATCGGAAACTACATCTGAAATGCCTATCAGCACCTATATTTGAAATGCCTATCGGCAACCATATCTGCAATGCCTATCGGCACCTATATTTGAAATGCCTATCGGCTTCTATATCTGAAATGCCTATCGACACCTATTTTTAAAATGCCAATTGGCAACTATATCTGAAATGCCTATCGGCACCTATATCTGAAATGCCTATCGGTACCTATTTTTGAAATGCCTATCGGAAACTACATCTGAAATGCCTATCAGCACTTATATTTGAAATGCCTATCGGCAACCATATCTGGAATGCCTATCGGCACCAAATTTGAAATGCCTATCGGCACCTATATCTGAAATGCCTATCGGCATCTATTTTTGAAATGTCTTTCGGAAACTACATCTGAAATGCCTATCTGCTCCTATATTTGAAATGCCTATCGGCAACCATATCTGAAATGCCTATCGACACCTATATTTGAAATACTTATCGGCTTCTATATCTGAAATGCCTATCGGCACCTGTTTTTAAAATGACAATCGGCAACTATATCTGAAATGCCTATCGGCACCTATATCTCAAATGCCTATCGGCATCAATTTTTGAAATGCCTACCGGAAACTACATCTAAAATGCCTATCAGCACCTATATTTGAAATGCCTATCGGCAACCATATCTGGAATGCCTATCGGCACCTATATTTGAAATGCCTATCGGCTTCTATATCTGAAATGCCTATCGACACCTATTTTTAAAATGCCAATCGGCAACTATATCTGAAATGCCTATCGGCACCTATATCTGAAATGCCTTTCGGCATCAATTTTTGAAATGCCTATCGGAAACTACATCTGAAATGCCTATCAGCACCTATATTTGAAATGCCTATCGGCAACCATATCTGGAATGCCTATCGGCACCTATATTTGAAATGCCTATCGGCTTCTATATCTGAAATGCCTATCGGCACCTATTTTTAAAATGCCTATCGGAAACTACATCTGAAATGCCTATCAGCACCTATATTTGAAATGCCTATCGGCAACCATATCTGGGATGCCTATCGGCACCTATATTTGAAATGCCTATCGTCTTCTATATCTGAAATGCCTATCGGCACCTATTTTTAAAATGGCTATCGGCAACTATATCTGAAATGCCTATCGGCTCCTATATCTGAAATGCCTATCGGCACCTATTTTTGAAATGCCTATCGGAAACTACATCTGAAATGCCTATCAGCACCTATATTTGAAATGCCTATCGGCAACCATATTTGGAATGCCTATCGGCACCTATTTTTAAAATGCCTATCGGAAACTACATCTGAAATGCCTATCAGCACCTATATTTGAAATGCCTATCGGCAACCATATCTTGAATGCCTATCGGCACCTATATCTGAAATGCCTATCGGCACCTATTTTTGAAATGCCTATCGGAATCTACATCTGAAATGCCTATTAACACCTATATTTGAAATGCCTATCGGCAACCATATCTGGAATGCCTATCGGCACCTATATTTGAAATGCCTATCGGCTTCCATATCTGAAATGCCTATCGGCACCTATATTTGAAATGCCTATCGGCACCAATATTTTAAATGCCTATCGGCAACTATATCTGATATGCCTATCGACACCTATATCTGAATTGCCTATCGGCACCTATTTTTGAAATGCCTATCGGAAACTACATCTGAAATGCCTATCAGCACCTATATTTGAATTGCCTATCGGCAACCACATCAGAAATGCCTATCGGTGCCAATATCTGAAATTCCTTTCGGCATTTATATCTGAAATGCCTATCGACACCTATATTTGAAATGCCTATCGGCACCAATATTTTAAATGCCTATCGGCAACTATATCTGATATGCCTATCGACACCTATATCTGAATTGCCTATCGGCACCTATTTTTGAAATGCCTATCGGAAACTACATCTAAAATGCCTATCGGCACCTATTTTTGAAATGCCAATCGGCAACTATATCTGAAATGCCTATCGGCACCTATATCTGAAATGCCTATCGGCACCTATTTTTGAAATGCCTATCGGAAACTACATCTGAAATGCCTACATTTGAAATGCCTATCGGCAACCATATCTGAAATGCCTATCGACACCTATATTTGAAATACCTATCGGCTTCTATATCTGAAATGCCTATCGGCACCTATTTTTAAAATGCCAATCGGCAACTATATCTGAAATGCCTATCGGCACCTGTATATAAAATGCCAATCGGCACTAATTTTTGAAATGCCTATCGGAAACTACATCTGAAATGCCTATCAGCACCTATATTTGAAATGCCTATCGGCAACCATATCTGGAATGCCTATCGGCACCTATATTTGAAATGCCTATCGGGTTCTATATCTGAAATGCCTACCGACACCTATTTTTAAAATGCCAATTGGCAACTATATCTGAAATGCCTATCGGCACCTATATCTGAAATGCCAATCGGTACCTATTTTTGAAATGCACATCGGAAACTACATCTGAAATGCCTATCAGCACATATATTTGAAATGCCTATCGTCAACCATATCTGGAATGCCTATCGGCACCTATATTTGAAATGCCTATCGGCTTCTATATCTGAAATGCCTATCGGCACCTATGTTAAAAATGATAATCGGCAACTATATCTGAAATGCCTATCGGCACCTGTTTTTAAAATGCCAATCGGCAACTATATCTGAAATGCCTATCGGCGCCTATATCTGAAATGCCTATCGGCATCAATTTTTGAAATGCCTATCGGAAACTACATCTAAAATGCTTATCAGCACCTATATTTGAAATGCCTATCGGCAACCATATCTGGAATGCCTATCAGCACCTATATTTGAAATGCCTATCGGCTTCTATATCTGAAATGCCTATCGGCACCTATTTTTAAAATGCCAATCGGCAACTATATCTGAAATGCCTATCGGCACCTATATCTGAAATGCCTATCGGCACCTATTTTTGAAATGCCTATCGGAAACTACATCTGAAATGCCTATCAGCACCTATATTTCAAATGCCTATCGGCAACCATATCTGGAATGCCTATTGGCACCTATATTTGAAATGCCTATCGGCCTCTATATCTGAAATGCCTATCGGCACCTATTTTTAAAATGCCAATCGGCAACTATATCTGATATGCCTATCGGCACCTATATCTGAAATGCCTATCGGCACCTATATCTGAAATGCCTATCGGCACCTATTTTTGAAATGCCTATCGGAAACTACATCTGAAATGCCTATCAGCACCTATATTTGAAATGCCTATCGGCAACCATATCTGGAATGCCTATTGGCACCTATATTTGAAATGCCTATCGGCTTCTATATCTGAAATGCCTATCGGCACCTATTTTTAAAATGCCAATCGGCAACTATATCTGAAATGCCTATCGGCACCTATATCTGAAATGCCTATCGGCACCTATATCTGAAATGCCTATCGGCACCTATTTTTGAAATGCCTATCGGAAACTACATCTGAAATGCCTATCAGCACCTATATTTGAAATGCCTATCGTCAACCATATCTGAAATGCCTATCGACACCTATATTTGAAATACCTATCGGCTTCTATATCTGAAATGCCTATCAACACCTATTTTTAAAATGCCAATCGGCAACTATATCTGAAATGCCTATCGGCACCTATATCTGAAATGCCTATCGGCACCAATTTTTGAAATGCCTATCGGAAACTACATCTCAAAAAAGCCTATCAGCACCTATATTTGAAATGCCTATCGGCAACCATATCTAGAATGCTTATCGGCACCTATATTTGAAATGCCTATCGGCTTCTATATCTGAAATGCCTATCGGCACCTATTTTTAAAATGCCAATCGGTAACTATATCTGAAATGCCTATCGGCACCTATATCTGAAACTCCTATTGGCACCAATTTTTGAAATGCCTATCGGAAAATACATCTGGAATGCCTATCAGCACCTATATTTGAAATGCCTATCGGCAACCATATCTGGAATGCCTATCGGCACCTATATTTGAAATGCCTATCGGCTTCTATATCTGAAATGCCTATCGACACCTATTTTTAAAATGCCAATCGTAAACTATATCTGAAATGCCTATCGGCACCTATATCTGAAATGCCTATCGGCACCTATTTTTGAAATGCCTATCGGAAACTACATCTGAAATGCCTACATTTGAAATGCCTATCGGCAACCATATCTGAAATGCCTATCGACACCTATATTTGAAATACCTATCGGCTTCTATATCTGAAATGCCTATCGGCACCTATTTTTAAAATGCCAATCGGCAACTATATCTGAAATGCCTATCGGCACCTGTATATAAAATGCCAATCGGCACTAATTTTTGAAATGCCTATCGGAAACTACATCTGAAATGCCTATCAGCACCTATATTTGAAATGCCTATCGGCAACCATATCTGGAATGCCTATCGGCACCTATATTTGAAATGCCTATCGGGTTCTATATCTGAAATGCCTACCGACACCTATTTTTAAAATGCCAATTGGCAACTATATCTGAAATGCCTATCGGCACCTATATCTGAAATGCCAATCGGTACCTATTTTTGAAATGCACATCGGAAACTACATCTGAAATGCCTATCAGCACATATATTTGAAATGCCTATCGTCAACCATATCTGGAATGCCTATCGGCACCTATATTTGAAATGCCTATCGGCTTCTATATCTGAAATGCCTATCGGCACCTATGTTAAAAATGATAATCGGCAACTATATCTGAAATGCCTATCGGCACCTGTTTTTAAAATGCCAATCGGCAACTATATCTGAAATGCCTATCGGCGCCTATATCTGAAATGCCTATCGGCATCAATTTTTAAAATGCCTATCGGAAACTACATCTAAAATGCTTATCAGCACCTATATTTGAAATGCCTATCGGCACCTATATCTGAAATGCCTATCAGCACCTATTTTTGAAATGCCTATCGGAAACTACATCTGAAATGCCTATCAGCACCTATATTTGAAATGCCTATCGGCAACCATATCTGGAATGCCTATTGGCAACTATATTTGAAATGCCTATCGGCTTCTATATCTGAAATGCCTATCGGCACCTATTTTTAAAATGCTAATCGGCAACTATATCTGAAATGCCTATCGGCATCTATATCTGAAATGCCTATCGGCACCTATTTTTGAAATGCCTATCGGAAACTACATCTGAAATGCCTATCAGCACCTATATTTCAAATGCCTATCGGCAACCATATCTGGAATGCCTATTGGCACCTATATTTGAAATGCCTATCGGCCTCTATATCTGAAATGCCTATCGGCACCTATTTTTAAAATGCCAATCGGCAACTATATCTGAAATGCCTATCGGCACCTATATCTGAAATGCCTATCGGCACCTATATCTGAAATGCCTATCGGCACCTATTTTTGAAATGCCTATCGGAAACTACATCTGAAACGCCTATCAGCACCTATATTTGAAATGCCTATCGGCAACCATATCTGGAATGCCTATTGGCACCTATATTTGAAATGCCTATCGGCTTCTATATCTGAAATGCCTATCGGCACCTATTTTTAAAATGCCAATCGGCAACTATATCTGAAATGCCTATCGGCACCTATATCTGAAATGCCTATCGGCATCTATATCTGAAATGCCTATCGGCACCTATTTTTGAAATGCCTATCGGAAACTACATCTGAAATGCCTATAAGCACCTATATTTGAAATGCCTATCGTCAACCATATCTGAAATGCCTATCGACACCTATATTTGAAATACCTATCGGCTTCTATATCTGAAATGCCTATCAACACCTATTTTTAAAATGCCAATCGGCAACTATATCTGAAATGCCTATCGGCACCTATATCTGAAATGCCTATCGGCACCAATTTTTGAAATGCCTATCGGAAACTACATCTCAAAAAAGCCTATCAGCACCTATATTTGAAATGCCTATCGGCAACCATATCTAGAATGCTTATCGGCACCTATATTTGAAATGCCTATCGGCTTCTATATCTGAAATGCCTTTCGGCACCTATTTTTAAAATGCCAATCGGTAACTATATCTGAAATGCCTATCGGCACCTATATCTGAAACTCCTGTCGGCACCAATTTTTGAAATGCTTATAGGAAAATACATCTGGAATGCCTATCAGCACCTATATTTGAAATGCCTATCGGCAACCATATCTGGAATGCCTATCGGCACCTATATTTGAAATGCCTATCGGCTTCTATATCTGAAATGCCTATCGACACCTATTTTTAAAATGCCAATCGTAAACTATATCTGAAATGCCTATCGGCACCTATATCTGAAATGCCTATCGGCACCTATTTTTGAAATGCCTATCGGAAATTTACATCTGAAATGCCTATCAGCACCTATATTTGAAATGCCTATCGGCAACCATATCTGAAATGCCTATCGACACCTATATTTGAAATACCTATCGGCTTCTATATCTAAAATGCCTATCAACACCTATTTTTAAAATGCCAATCGGCAACTATATCTGAAATGCCTATCGGCACCTATATCTGAAATGCCTATCGGCACCAATTTTTGAAATGCCTATCGGAAACTACATTTGAAATGCCTATCAGCACCTATATTTGAAATGCCTATCGGCAACCATACCTGGAATGCTTATCGGCACCTATATTTGAAATACCTATCGGCACCTATATTTGAAATGCCTATCGGCTTCTAATTCTGAAATGCCTATCGGCACCTATTTTTAAAATGCCAATCGGCAACTATATCTGAAATGCCTATCGACACCTATATTTGAAATACCTATCGGCTTCTATATCTGAAATGCCTATCAACACCTATTTTTAAAATGCCAATCGGCAACTATATCTGAAATGCCTATCGGCACCTATATCTGAAATGCCTATCGGCACCAATTTTTGAAATGCCTATCGGAAACTACATCTGAAATGCCTATCAGCACCTATATTTGAAATGCCTATCGGCAACCATACCTGGAATGCTTATCGGCACCTATATTTGATATACCTATCGGCGCCTATATTTGAAATGCCTATCGGCTTCTAATTCTGAAATGCCTATCGGCACCTATTTTTAAAATGCCAATCGGCAACTATATCTGAAATGCCTATCGGCACCTATATCTGAAATGCCTATCGGCACCTATTTTTGAAATGCCTATCGGAATCTACATCTGTAATGCCTATCAGCACCTATATTTGAAATGCCTATCGGCAACTATATCTGGAATGTCTATCGGCACCTATATTTGAAATGCCTATCGGCTTCTATATCTGAAATGCCTATCGGCACCTATTTTTAAAATGGCTATCGGCAACTATATCTGAAATGCCTATCGGCACCTATATCTGATATGCCTATCGGCACCTATTTTTGAAATGCCTATCGGAAACTACATCTGAAATGCCTATCAGTACCTATATTTGAAATGACTATCGGCAACCATATCTGGAATGCTTATCGGCACCTATATTTGAAATGCCTATCGGCTTCTATATCTGAAATGCCTATCGGCACCTATTTTTAAAATACCTATCGGAAACTACATCTGAAATGCCTATCAGCACCTATATTTGAAATGCCTATCGGCAACCATATCTGAAATGCCTATCGGCACCTATTTTTAAAATGGCTATCGGCAACTATATCTAAAATGCCTATCGGCGCCTATATCTGAAATGCCTATCGGCACCTATTTTTGAAATGCCTATCGGAAACTACATCTGAAATGCCTATCAGCACCTATATTTGAAATGCCTATCGGCAACCATATCTGCAATGTCTATCGGCACCTATATTTGAAATGCCTATCGGCTTCTATATCTGAAATGCCTATCAACACCTATTTTTAAAATGCCAATTGGCAACTATATCTGAAATGCCTATCGGCACCTATATCTGAAATGCCTATCGGTACCTATTTTTGAAATGCCTATCGGAAACTACATCTGAAATGCCTATCAGCACTTATATTTGAAATGCCTATCGGCAACCATATCTGGAATGCCTATCGGCACCAAATTTGAAATGCCTATCGGCACCTATATCTGAAATGCCTATCGGCATCTATTTTTGAAATGTCTTTCGGAAACTACATCTGAAATGCCTATCTGCTCCTATATTTGAAATGCCTATCGGCAACTATATCTGAAATGCCTATCGACACCTATATTTGAAATACTTATCGGTTCTATATCTTGAAATGCCTATCGGCACCTGTTTTTAAAATGACAATCGGCAACTATATCTGAAATGCCTATCGGCACCTATATCTCAAATGCCTATCGGCATCAATTTTTGAAATGCCTACCGGAAACTACATCTAAAATGCCTATCAGCACCTATATTTGAAATGCCTATCGGCAACCATATCTGAAATGCCTATCGGCACCTATATTTGAAATGCCTATCGGCTTCTATATCTGAAATGCCTATCGACACCTATTTTTAAAATGCCAATTGGCAACTATATCTGAAATGCCTATCAGCACCTATATCTGAAATGCCTATCGGTACCTATTTTTGAAATGCCTATCGAAAAATTACATCTAAAATGCCTATCAGTACTTATATTTGAAATGCCTATCGGCAACCATATCTGGAATGCCTATTGGCACCTATATTTGAAATGCCTATCGGCTTCTATACCTGAAATGCCTATCGGCACCTATTTTTAAAATGCCAATCGGCAACTATATCTGAAATGCCTATCGGCACCTATATCTGAAATTCCTATCGGCACCTATTTTTGAAATGTCTTTCGGAAACTACATCTGAAATGCCTATCTGCTCCTATATTTAAAATGCCTATCAGGAACCATATCTGAAATGCCTACCGACACCTATATTTGAAATACCTATCGGCTTCTATATCTGAAATGCCTATCGGCACCTATTTTTAAAATGGCTATCGGCAACTATATCTGAAATGCCTATCGGCACCTATATCTGATATGCCTATCGGCACCTATTTTTGAAATGCCTATCGGAAACTACATCTGAAATGCCTATCAGTACCTATATTTGAAATGACTATCGGCAACCATATCTGGAATGCTTATCGGCACCTATATTTGAAATGCCTATCGGCTTCTATATCTGAAATGCCTATCGGCACCTATTTTTAAAATACCTATCGGAAACTACATCTGAAATGCCTATCAGCACCTATATTTGAAATGCCTATCGGCAACCATATCTGAAATGCCTATCGGCACCTATTTTTAAAATGGCTATCGGCAACTATATCTAAAATGCCTATCGGCGCCTATATCTGAAATGCCTATCGGCACCTATTTTTGAAATGCCTATCGGAAACTACATCTGAAATGCCTATCAGCACCTATATTTGAAATGCCTATCGGCAACCATATCTGCAATGTCTATCGGCACCTATATTTGAAATGCCTATCGGCTTCTATATCTGAAATGCCTATCGACACCTATTTTTAAAATGCCAATTGGCAACTATATCTGAAATGCCTATCGGCACCTATATCTGAAATGCCTATCGGTACCTATTTTTGAAATGCCTATCGGAAACTACATCTGAAATGCCTATCAGCACTTATATTTGAAATGCCTATCGGCAACCATATCTGGAATGCCTATCGGCACCAAATTTGAAATGCCTATCGGCACCTATATCTGAAATGCCTATCGGCATCTATTTTTGAAATGTCTTTCGGAAACTACATCTGAAATGCCTATCTGCTCCTATATTTGAAATGCCTATCGGCAACTATATCTGAAATGCCTATCGACACCTATATTTGAAATACTTATCGGCTTCTATATCTGAAATGCCTATCGGCACCTGTTTTTAAAATGACAATCGGCAACTATATCTGAAATGCCTATCGGCACCTATATCTCAAATGCCTATCGGCATCAATTTTTGAAATGCCTACCGGAAACTACATCTAAAATGCCTATCAGCACCTATATTTGAAATGCCTATCGGCAACCATATCTGAAATGCCTATCGGCACCTATATTTGAAATGCCTATCGGCTTCTATATCTGAAATGCCTATCGACACCTATTTTTAAAATGCCAATTGGCAACTATATCTGAAATGCCTAGCAGCACCTATATCTGAAATGCCTATCGGTACCTATTTTTGAAATGCCTATCGAAAAATTACATCTAAAATGCCTATCAGTACTTATATTTGAAATGCCTATCGGCAACCATATCTGGAATGCCTATTGGCACCTATATTTGAAATGCCTATCGGCTTCTATACCTGAAATGCCTATCGGCACCTATTTTTAAAATGCCAATCGGCAACTATATCTGAAATGCCTATCGGCACCTATATCTGAAATTCCTATCGGCACCTATTTTTGAAATGTCTTTCGGAAACTACATCTGAAATGCCTATCTGCTCCTATATTTAAAATGCCTATCAGGAACCATATCTGAAATGCCTACCGACACCTATATTTGAAATACCTATCGGCTTCTATATCTGAAATGCCTATCGGCACCTGTTTTTATAGTGCCAATCGGCAACTATATCTGAAATGCCTATCGGCACCTATATCTGAAATGCCTATCGGCATCAATTTTTGAAATGCCTATTGGAAACTACATCTAAAATGCCTAACAGCACCTATATTTGAAATGCCTATCGGCAACCATACCTGGAATGCCTTTCGGAACCTATTTTTGAAATGCCTCTCGGAAACCACATCTGAAATGCCTATCAGCACCTATATTTGAAATGCCTATCGGCAACCATATCTGAAATGCCTATCGACACCTATATTTGAAATACCTATCGGCTTCTATATCTGAAATGCCTATCGGCACCTATTTTTAAAATGCCAATCGGTAACTATATCTGAAATGCCTATCGGCACCTATAACTGAAATACCTATCGGCACCAATTTTTGAAATGCCTATCGGAAAATACATCTGGAATGCCTATCAGCACCTATATTTGAAATGCCTATCGGCAACCATATCTGGAATGCCTATTGGCACCTATATTTGGTAAATGCCTATCGGCTTCTATATCTGAAATGCCTATCGGCACCTATTTTTAAAATGCCAATCGGCAACTATATCTGAAATGCCTATTGGCACCTATATCTGAAATGCCTATCGGCACCTATTTTTGAAATGCCTATCGGAAACTACATCTGAAATGCCTATCAGCACCTATATTTGAAATGCCTATCGGCAACCATATCTGAAATGCCTATCGACACCTATACTTGAAATACCTATCGGCTTCTATATCTGAAATGCCTATCAACACCTATTTTTAAAATGCCAATCGGCAACTATATCTGAAATGCCTATCGGCACCTATATCTGAAATGCCTATCGGCATCAATTTTTGAAATGCCTATCGGAAACTACATCTGAAATGCCTATCAGCACCTATATTTGAAATGCCTATCGGCAACCATATCTGGAATGCTTATCGGCACCTATATTTGAAATGCCTATCGGCTTCTATATCTGAAATGCCTATCGGCACCTATTTTAAAAATGCCAATCGGCAACTATATCTAAATTGCCTATCGGCACCTATATCTGAAAGGCCTATCGGCACCTACTTTTGATATGCCTATCGGAAACTACATCTGAAATGCCTATCAGCACCTATATTTGAAATGCCTATCAGCAACCATATCTGGATTGCCTATCGGCACATATATTTGAAATGCCTATCGGCTTCTATATCTGAAATGCCTATCGGCACCTATTTTTAAAATGGCTATAGGCAACTATATCTGAAATGCCTATCGGCACCTATATCTTAAATGCCTAGCGTCACCTATTTTTGAAATGCCTATCGGAAACTACATCTGAAATGCCTATCAGCACCTATATTTGAAATGCCTATCGGCAACCATATCTGGAATGCCTATCGGCACCTATATATGAAATGCCTATCGGCTTCTATATCTGAAATGCCTATCGGCACCTATTTTTAAAATGCCAATCGGCAACTATATCTGAAATGCCTACCGGCACCTATATCTGAAATGCCTATCGGCACCTATTTCTGAAATGCCTATCGGAAACTACATCTGAAATGCCTATCAGCACCTTAATTTGAAATGCCTATCGGCGACCATATCTGGAATGCCTATCAACACATATATTTGAAATGCCTATCGGCTTCTATATCTGAAATGCCTATCGGCACCTATTTTTAAAATGGCTATAGGCAACTATATCTGAAATGCCTATCGGCACCTATATCTGAAATGCCTATCGGCACCTATTTTTGAAATGCCTATCGGAAACTACATCTGAAATGCCTATCAGCACCTATATTTGAAATGCCTATCGGCAACCTTATCTGAAATGCTTTTCGGCACCTATATTTGAAATACCTATCGGCTTCTATATCTGAAATGCCTATCGACACCTATTTTTAAAATGCCAATCGGGTACTATATCTGAAATGCCTATCGGCACCTATATCTGAAATGCCTGTCGGCACCAATTTTTGAAATGCCTATCGGAAACTACATCTGGAATGCCTATCAGCACCTATATTTGAAATGCCTATCGGCAAACATATCTGGAATGCCTATCGGCACCTATATTTGAAATGCCTATCGACTTCTATATCTGAAATGCTTATCGACACCTATTTTTAAAATGCCAATCGGCAACTATATCTGAAATGCCTATCGGCAGCTATATCTAAAATGCCTATCGGCACCTATTTTTGAAATGCCTACTGGAAACTACATCTGAAATACCTATCAGCACCTATATTTTAAATGCCTATCGGCTACCATATCTGAAATGCCTATCGACACCTATATTTGAAATACCTATCGGCATCTATATCTGAATTGCCTATCGGCACCTATTTTTAAAATGCCAATCGGCAACCATATCTGAAATGCCTATCGGCACCTATATCTGAAATGCCTATCGGCACCAATTTTTGAAATGCCTATCGGAAACTACATCTGAAATGCCTATCAGCACCTATATTTAAAATGCCTATCGGCTTCTATATCTGAAATGCCTATTGGCACCTATTTTTAAAATGCCAATCGGCAACTATATCTGAAATGCCTATCGGCACCTTTATCTGAAATGCCTTTCGGCACCTATTTTTGAAATGTCTTTCGGAAACTACATCTGAAATGCCTATCTGCTCCTATATTTGAAATGCCTATCGGCAACCATATCTGAAATGCCTATCGACACCTATATTTGAAATACCTATCGGCTTCTATATCTGAAATGCCTATCGGCACCTGTTTTTAAAATGCCAATCGGCAACTATATCTGAAATGCCTATCGGCACCTATATCTGAAATGCCTATCGGCATCAATTTTTGAAATGCTTATCGGAAACTACATCTGAAATGCCTATCAGCACCTATATTTGATATGCCTATCGGCAACCATATCTGGAATGCCTATCGGCACCTATATTTGAAATGCCTATCGGCTTCTATATCTGAAATGCCTATCGACACCTATTTTTAAAATGCCAATTGGCAACTATATCTGAAATGCCTATCGGCACCTATATCTGAAATGCCTATCGGTACCTATTTTTGAAATGCCTATCGGAAACTACATCTAAAATGCTTATCAGCACTTATATTTGAAATGCCTATCGGCAACCATATCTGGAATGCCTATCGGCACCTATATTTGAAATGCCTATCGGCTTCTATATCTAAAATGCCTATCGGCACCTATTTTTAAAATGCCAATCAGCAACTATATCTGAAATGCCTATCGGCACCTTTATCTGAAATGCCTATCGGCACCTATTTTTGAAATGTCTTTCGGAAACTACATCTGAAATGCCTATCTGCTCCTATATTTGAAATGCCTATCGGCAACCATATCTGAAATGCCTATCGACCCCTATATTTGAAATACCTATCGGCTTCTATATCTGAAATACCTATCGGCACCTGTTTTTAGAATGCCAATCGGCAACTATATCTGAAATGCCTATCGGCACCTATATCTAAAATGCCTATCGGCATCAATTTTTTAAATGCCTATCGGAAACTACATCTAAAATGCCTATCAGCACCTATATTTGAAATGCCTATCGGCAACCATATCTGGAATGCCTATCGGCACCTATATTTGAAATGACTATCGGCTTCTATATCTGAAATGCCTATCGGCACCTATTTTTAAAATGCCAATTGGCAACTATATCTGAAATGCCTATCGGCACCTATATCTGAAATGCCTATCGGCACCTATTTTTGAAATGCCTATCGGAAACTACATCTAAAATGCCTATCGGCACCTATTTTTAAAATGCCAATCGGCAACTATATCTGAAATGCCTATCGGCACCTATATCTGAAATGCCTATCGGCACCTATTTTTGAAATGCCTATCGGAAACTACATCTGAAATGCCTATCAGCACCTATATTTAAAATGCCTATCGGCAACCATATCTGAAATGCCTATCGACACTTATATTTGAAATACCTATCGGCTTCTATATCTGAAATGCCTATCGGCACCTATTTTTAAAATGCCAATCGGCAACTATATCTGAAATGCCTATCGGCACCTATATCTAAAATGCCAATCGGCACCAATTTTTGAAATGCCTATCGGAAACTACATCTGAAATGCCTATCAGCACCTATATTTGAAATGCCTATCGGCAACCATATCTGCAATGCCTATCGGCACCTATATTTGAAATGCCTATCGGCTTCTAATTCTGAAATGCCTATCGACACCTATTTTTAAAATGCCAATTGGCAACTATATCTGAAATGCCTATCGGCACCTATATCTGAAATGCCTATCGGTACCTATTTTTGAAATGCCTATCGGAAACTACATCTGAAATGCCTATCAGCACTTATATTTGAAATGCCTATCGGCAACCATATCTGGAATGCCTATCGGCACCTATATTTGAAATGCCTATCGGCACCTATATCTGAAATGCCTATCGGCATCTATTTTTGAAATGTCTTTCGGAAACTACATCTGAAATGCCTATCTGCTCCTATATTTGAAATGCCTATCGGCAACCATATCTGAAATGCCTATCGACACCTATATTTGAAATACTTATCGGCTTCTATATCTGAAATGCCTATCGGCACCTGTTTTTAAAATGCCAATCGGCAACTATATCTGAAATGCCTATCAGCACCTATATTTGAAATGCCTATCGGCAACCATATCTGAAATTCCTATCGACACTTATATTTGAAATACCTATCGGCTTCTATATCTGAAATGCCTATCGGCAACTATTTTTAAAATGCCAATTGGCAACTATATCTGAAATGCCTAGCGGCACCTATATCTGAAATGCCTATCGGCACCTATTTTTGAAATGCCTATCGGAAACTACATCTAAAATGCCTATCAGCACCTATATTTGAAATGCCTATCGGCAACCATATCTGGAATGCCTATCGACACCTATATTTGAAATGCCTATCGGCTTCTGTATCTGAAATGCCTATCGACACCTATTTTTAAAATGCCAATTGGCAACTATATCTGAAATGCCTATCGGCACCTATATCTGAAATGCCTATCGGTACCTATTTTTGAAATGCCTATAGGAAACTACATCTGAAATGCTTATCAGCACTTATATTTGAAATGCCTATCGGCAACCATATCTGGAATGCCTATCGGCACCTATATTTGAAATGCCTATCGGCTTCTATATCTGAAATGCCTATCGGCACCTATTTTTAAAATGCCAATCAGCAACTATATCTGAAATGCCTATCGGCACCTTTATCTGAAATGCCTATCGGCACCTATTTTTGAAATGTCTTTCGGAAACTACATCTGAAATGCCTATCTGCTCCTATATTACAATGCCTATCGGCAACCATATCTGAAATGCCTATCGACCCCTATATTTGAAATACCTATCGGCTTCTATATCTGAAATACCTATCGGCACCTGTTTTTAGAATGCCAATCGGCAACTATATCTGAAATGCCTATCGGCACCTATATCTGAAATGCCTATCGGCATCAATTTTTTAAATGCCTACCGGAAACTACATCTAAAATGCCTATCAGCACCTATATTTGAAATGCCTATCGGCAACCATATCTGGAATGCCTATCGGCACCTATATTTGAAATGACTATCGGCTTCTATATCTGAAATGCCTATCGGCACCTATTTTTAAAATGCCAATTGGCAACTATATCTGAAATGCCTAACGGCACCTATATCTGAAATGCCTATCGGCACCTATTTTTGAAATGCCTATCGGAAACTACATCTAAAATGCCTATCGGCACCTATTTTTAAAATGCCAATCGGCAACTATATCTGAAATGCCTATCGGCACCTATATCTGAAATGCCTATCGGCACCTATATCTGAAATGCCTATCGGCACCTATTTTTGAAATGCCTATCGGAAACTACATCTGAAATGCCTATCAGCACCTATATTTGAAATGCCTATCGGCAACCATATCTAAAATGCCTATCAACACCTATATTTGAAATACCTATCGGCTTCTATATCTGAAATGCCTATCGGCACCTATTTTTAAAATGCCAATCGGCAACTATATCTGAAATGCCTATCGGCACCTATATCTAAAATGCCAATCGGCACCAATTTTTGAAATGCCTATCGGAAACTACATCTGAAATGCCTATCAGCACCTATATTTGAAATGCCTATCGGCAACCATATCTGCAATGCCTATCGGCACCTATATTTGAAATGCCTATCGGCTTCTATATCTGAAATGCCTATCGACACCTATTTTTAAAATGCCAATTGGCAACTATATCTGAAATGCCTATCGGCACCTATATCTAAAATGCCTATCGGTACCTATTTTTGAAATGCCTATCGGAAACTACATCTGAAATGCCTATCAGCACTTATATTTGAAATGCCTATCGGCAACCATATCTGGAATGCCTATCGGCACCAAATTTGAAATGCCAATCGGCACCTATATCTGAAATGCCTATCGGCATCTATTTTTGAAATGTCTTTCGGAAACTACATCTGAAATGCCTATCTGCTCCTATATTTGAAATGCCTATCGGCAACCATATCTGGAATGCCTATCGGCACCTATATTTGAAATGCCTATCGGCTTCTATATCTGAAATGCCTATCGACACCTATTTTTAAAATGCCAATTGGCAACTATATCTGAAATGCCTATCAGCACCTATATCTGAAATGCCTATCGGTACCTATTTTTGAAATGCCTATCGAAAAATTACATCTAAAATGCCTATCAGTACTTATATTTGAAATGCCTATCGGCAACCATATCTGGAATGCCTATTGGCACCTATATTTGAAATGCCTATCGGCTTCTATACCTGAAATGCCTATCGGCACCTATTTTTAAAATGCCAATCGGCAACTATATCTGAAATGCCTATCGGCACCTATATCTGAAATTCCTATCGGCACCTATTTTTGAAATGTCTTTCGGAAACTACATCTGAAATGCCTATCTGCTCCTATATTTAAAATGCCTATCAGGAACCATATCTGAAATGCCTACCGACACCTATATTTGAAATACCTATCGGCTTCTATATCTGAAATGCCTATCGGCACCTGTTTTTATAGTGCCAATCGGCAACTATATCTGAAATGCCTATCGGCACCTATATCTGAAATGCCTATCGGCATCAATTTTTGAAATGCCTATTGGAAACTACATCTAAAATGCCTAACAGCACCTATATTTGAAATGCCTATCGGCAACCATACCTGGAATGCCTATCGGAACCTATTTTTGAAATGCCTCTCGGAAACCACATCTGAAATGCCTATCAGCACCTATATTTGAAATGCCTATCGGCAACCATATCTGAAATGCTAATCGACACCTATATTTGAAATACCTATCGGCTTCTATATCTGAAATGCCTATCGGCACCTATTTTTAAAATGCCAATCGGTAACTATATCTGAAATGCCTATCGGCACCTATAACTGAAATACCTATCGGCACCAATTTTTGAAATGCCTATCGGAAAATACATCTGGAATGCCTATCAGCACCTATATTTGAAATGCCTATCGGCAACCATATCTGGAATGCCTATTGGCACCTATATTTGGTAAATGCCTATCGGCTTCTATATCTGAAATGCCTATCGGCACCTATTTTTAAAATGCCAATCGGCAACTATATCTGAAATGCCTATTGGCACCTATATCTGAAATGCCTATCGGCACCTATTTTTGAAATGCCTATCGGAAACTACATCTGAAATGCCTATCAGCACCTATATTTGAAATGCCTATCGGCAACCATATCTGAAATGCCTATCGACACCTATACTTGAAATACCTATCGGCTTCTATATCTGAAATGCCTATCAACACCTATTTTTAAAATGCCAATCGGCAACTATATCTGAAATGCCTATCGGCACCTATATCTGAAATGCCTATCGGCATCAATTTTTGAAATGCCTATCGGAAACTACATCTGAAATGCCTATCAGCACCTATATTTGAAATGCCTATCGGCAACCATATCTGGAATGCTTATCGGCACCTATATTTGAAATGCCTATCGGCTTCTATATCTGAAATGCCTATCGGCACCTATTTTAAAAATGCCAATCGGCAACTATATCTAAATTGCCTATCGGCACCTATATCTGAAAGGCCTATCGGCACCTACTTTTGATATGCCTATCGGAAACTACATCTGAAATGCCTATCAGCACCTATATTTGAAATGCCTATCAGCAACCATATCTGGATTGCCTATCGGCACATATATTTGAAATGCCTATCGGCTTCTATATCTGAAATGCCTATCGGCACCTATTTTTAAAATGGCTATAGGCAACTATATCTGAAATGCCTATCGGCACCTATATCTGAAATGCCTAGCGTCACCTATTTTTGAAATGCCTATCGGAAACTACATCTGAAATGCCTATCAGCACCTATATTTGAAATGCCTATCGGTAACCATATCTGGAATGCCTATCGGCACCTATATATGAAATGCCTATCGGCTTCTATATCTGAAATGCCTATCGGCACCTATTTTTAAAATGCCAATCGGCAACTATATCTGAAATGCCTACCGGCACCTATATCTGAAATGCCTATCGGCACCTATTTTTGAAATGCCTATCGGAAACTACATCTGAAATGCCTATCAGCACCTTAATTTGAAATGCCTATCGGCGACCATATCTGGAATGCCTATCAACACATATATTTGAAATGCCTATCGGCTTCTATATCTGAAATGCCTATCGGCACCTATTTTTAAAATGGCTATAGGCAACTATATCTGAAATGCCTATCGGCACCTATATCTGAAATGCCTATCGGCACCTATTTTTGAAATGCCTATCGGAAACTACATCTGAAATGCCTATCAGCACCTATATTTGAAATGCCTATCGGCAACCTTATCTGAAATGCTTTTCGGCACCTATATTTGAAATACCTATCGGCTTCTATATCTGAAATGCCTATCGGCACCTATTTTTAAAATGCCAATCGGGTACTATATCTGAAATGCCTATCGGCACCTATATCTGAAATGCCTGTCGGCACCAATTTTTGAAATGCCTATCGGAAACTACATCTGGAATGCCTATCAGCACCTATATTTGAAATGCCTATCGGCAAACATATCTGGAATGCCTATCGGCACCTATATTTGAAATGCCTATCGACTTCTATATCTGAAATGCTTATCGACACCTATTTTTAAAATGCCAATCGGCAACTATATCTGAAATGCCTATCGGCAGCTATATCTAAAATGCCTATCGGCACCTATTTTTGAAATGCCTACTGGAAACTACATCTGAAATACCTATCAGCACCTATATTTTAAATGCCTATCGGCTACCATATCTGAAATGCCTATCGACACCTATATTTGAAATACCTATCGGCATCTATATCTGAATTGCCTATCGGCACCTATTTTTAAAATGCCAATCGGCAACCATATCTGAAATGCCTATCGGCACCTATATCTGAAATGCCTATCGGCACCAATTTTTGAAATGCCTATCGGAAACTACATCTGAAATGCTTATCAGCACCTATATTTGAAATGCCTATCGGCTTCTATATCTGAAATGCCTATTGGCACCTATTTTTAAAATGCCAATCGGCAACTATATCTGAAATGCCTATCGGCACCTTTATCTGAAATGCCTTTCGGCACCTATTTTTGAAATGTCTTTCGGAAACTACATCTGAAATGCCTATCTGCTCCTATATTTGAAATGCCTATCGGCAACCATATCTGAAATGCCTATCGACACCTATATTTGAAATACCTATCGGCTTCTATATCTGAAATGCCTATCGGCACCTGTTTTTAAAATGCCAATCGGCAACTATATCTGAAATGCCTATCGGCACCTATATCTGAAATGCCTATCGGCATCAATTTTTGAAATGCCTATCGGAAACTACATCTGAAATGCCTATCAGCACCTATATTTGATATGCCTATCGGCAACCATATCTGGAATGCCTATCGGCACCTATATTTGAAATGCCTATCGGCTTCTATATCTGAAATGCCTATCGGCACCTATTTTTAAAATGCCAATCGGCAACTATATCTGAAATGCCTACCGGCACCTATATCTGAAATGCCTATCGGCACCTATTTTTGAAATGCCTATCGGAAACTACATCTGAAATGCCTATCAGCACCTTAATTTGAAATGCCTATCGGCGACCATATCTGGAATGCCTATCAACACATATATTTGAAATGCCTATCGGCTTCTATATCTGAAATGCCTATCGGCACCTATTTTTAAAATGGCTATAGGCAACTATATCTGAAATGCCTATCGGCACCTATATCTGAAATGCCTATCGGCACCTATTTTTGAAATGCCTATCGGAAACTACATCTGAAATGCCTATCAGCACCTATATTTGAAATGCCTATCGGCAACCTTATCTGAAATGCTTTTCGGCACCTATATTTGAAATACCTATCGGCTTCTATATCTGAAATGCCTATCGGCACCTATTTTTAAAATGCCAATCGGGTACTATATCTGAAATGCCTATCGGCACCTATATCTGAAATGCCTGTCGGCACCAATTTTTGAAATGCCTATCGGAAACTACATCTGGAATGCCTATCAGCACCTATATTTGAAATGCCTATCGGCAAACATATCTGGAATGCCTATCGGCACCTATATTTGAAATGCCTATCGACTTCTATATCTGAAATGCTTATCGACACCTATTTTTAAAATGCCAATCGGCAACTATATCTGAAATGCCTATCGGCAGCTATATCTAAAATGCCTATCGGCACCTATTTTTGAAATGCCTACTGGAAACTACATCTGAAATACCTATCAGCACCTATATTTTAAATGCCTATCGGCTACCATATCTGAAATGCCTATCGACACCATATTTGAGATGCCTATCGGCATCTATATCTGAATTGCCTATCGGCACCTATTTTTAAAATGCCAATCGGCAACCTATATCTGAAATGCCTATCGGCACCTATATCTGAAATGCCTATCGGCACCAATTTTTGAAATGCCTATCGGAAACTACATCTGAAATGCTTATCAGCACCTATATTTGAAATGCCTATCGGCTTCTATATCTGAAATGCCTATTGGCACCTATTTTTAAAATGCCAATCGGCAACTATATCTGAAATGCCTATCGGCACCTATATCTGAAATGCCTATCGGCATCAATTTTTGAAATGCCTATCGGAAACTACATCTGAAATGCCTATCAGCACCTATATTTGATATGCCTATCGGCAACCATATCTGGAATGCCTATCGGCACCTATATTTGAAATGCCTATCGGCTTCTATATCTGAAATGCCTATCGACACCTATTTTTAAAATGCCAATTGGCAACTATATCTGAAATGCTTATCGGCACCTATATCTGAAATGCCTATCGGTACCTATTTTTGAAATGCCTATCGGAAACTACATCTAAAATGCTTATCAGCACTTATATTTGAAATGCCTATCGGCAACCATATCTGGAATGCCTATCGGCACCTATATTTGAAATGCCTATCGGCTTCTATATCTAAAATGCCTATCGGCACCTATTTTTAAAATGCCAATCAGCAACTATATCTGAAATGCCTATCGGCACCTTTATCTGAAATGCCTATCGGCACCTATTTTTGAAATGTCTTTCGGAAACTACATCTGAAATGCCTATCTGCTCCTATATTTGAAATGCCTATCGGCAACCATATCTGAAATGCCTATCGACCCCTATATTTGAAATACCTATCGGCTTCTATATCTGAAATACCTATCGGCACCTGTTTTTAGAATGCCAATCGGCAACTATATCTGAAATGCCTATCGGCACCTATATCTAAAATGCCTATCGGCATCAATTTTTTAAATGCCTATCGGAAACTACATCTAAAATGCCTATCAGCACCTATATTTGAAATGCCTATCGGCAACCATATCTGGAATGCCTATCGGCACCTATATTTGAAATGACTATCGGCTTCTATATCTGAAATGCCTATCGGCACCTATTTTTAAAATGCCAATTGGCAACTATATCTGAAATGCCTATCGGCACCTATATCTGAAATGCCTATCGGCACCTATTTTTGAAATGCCTATCGGAAACTACATCTAAAATGCCTATCGGCACCTATTTTTAAAATGCCAATCGGCAACTATATCTGAAATGCCTATCGGCACCTATATCTGAAATGCCTATCGGCACCTATTTTTGAAATGCCTATCGGAAACTACATCTGAAATGCCTATCAGTACCTATATTTAAAATGCCTATCGGCAACCATATCTGAAATGCCTATCGACACTTATATTTGAAATACCTATCGGCTTCTATATCTGAAATGCCTATCGGCACCTATTTTTAAAATGCCAATCGGCAACTATATCTGAAATGCCTATCGGCACCTATATCTAAAATGCCAATCGGCACCAATTTTTGAAATGCCTATCGGAAACTACATCTGAAATGCCTATCAGCACCTATATTTGAAATGCCTATCGGCAACCATATCTGCAATGCCTATCGGCACCTATATTTGAAATGCCTATCGGCTTCTAATTCTGAAATGCCTATCGACACCTATTTTTAAAATGCCAATTGGCAACTATATCTGAAATGCCTATCGGCACCTATATCTGAAATGCCTATCGGTACCTATTTTTGAAATGCCTATCGGAAACTACATCTGAAATGCCTATCAGCACTTATATTTGAAATGCCTATCGGCAACCATATCTGGAATGCCTATCGGCACCTATATTTGAAATGCCTATCGGCACCTATATCTGAAATGCCTATCGGCATCTATTTTTGAAATGTCTTTCGGAAACTACATCTGAAATGCCTATCTGCTCCTATATTTGTAATGCCTATCGGCAACCATATCTGAAATGCCTATCGACACCTATATTTGAAATACTTATCGGCTTCTATATCTGAAATGCCTATCGGCACCTGTTTTTAAAATGCCAATCGGCAACTATATCTGAAATGCCTATCAGCACCTATATTTGAAATGCCTATCGGCAACCATATCTGAAATTCCTATCGACACTTATATTTGAAATACCTAACGGCTTCTATATCTGAAATGCCTATCGGCACCTATTTTTAAAATGCCAATTGGCAACTATATCTGAAATGCCTAGCGGCACCTATATCTGAAATGCCTATCGGCACCTATTTTTGAAATGCCTATCGGAAACTACATCTAAAATGCCTATCAGCACCTATATTTGAAATGCCTATCGGCAACCATATCTGGAATGCCTATCGACACCTATATTTGAAATGCCTATCGGCTTCTGTATCTGAAATGCCTATCGACACCTATTTTTAAAATGCCAATTGGCAACTATATCTGAAATGCCTATCGGCACCTATATCTGAAATGCCTATCGGTACCTATTTTTGAAATGCCTATAGGAAACTACATCTGAAATGCTTATCAGCACTTATATTTGAAATGCCTATCGGCAACCATATCTGGAATGCCTATCGGCACCTATATTTGAAATGCCTATCGGCTTCTATATCTGAAATGCCTATCGGCACCTATTTTTAAAATGCCAATCAGCAACTATATCTGAAATGCCTATCGGCACCTTTATCTGAAATGCCTATCGGCACCTATTTTTGAAATGTCTTTCGGAAACTACATCTGAAATGCCTATCTGCTCCTATATTACAATGCCTATCGGCAACCATATCTGAAATGCCTATCGACCCCTATATTTGAAATACCTATCGGCTTCTATATCTGAAATACCTATCGGCACCTGTTTTTAGAATGCCAATCGGCAACTATATCTGAAATGCCTATCGGCACCTATATCTGAAATGCCTATCGGCATCAATTTTTTAAATGCCTATCGGAAACTACATCTAAAATGCCTATCAGCACCTATATTTGAAATGCCTATCGGCAACCATATCTGGAATGCCTATCGGCACCTATTTTTGAAATGCCTATCGGAAACTACATCTAAAATGCCTATCGGCACCTATTTTTAAAATGCCAATCGGCAACTATATCTGAAATGCCTATCGGCACCTATATCTGAAATGCCTATCGGCACCTATATCTGAAATGCCTATCGGCACCTATTTTTGAAATGCCTATCGGAAACTACATCTGAAATGCCTATCAGCACCTATATTTGAAATGCCTATCGGCAACCATATCTAAAATGCCTATCAACACCTATATTTGAAATACCTATCGGCTTCTATATCTGAAATGCCTATCGGCACCTATTTTTAAAATGCCAATCGGCAACTATATCTGAAATGCCTATCGGCACCTATATCTAAAATGCCAATCGGCACCAATTTTTGAAATGCCTATCGGAAACTACATCTGAAATGCCTATCAGCACCTATATTTGAAATGCCTATCGGCAACCATATCTGCAATGCCTATCGGCACCTATATTTGAAATGCCTATCGGCTTCTATATCTGAAATGCCTATCGACACCTATTTTTAAAATGCCAATTGGCAACTATATCTGAAATGCCTATCGGCACCTATATCTAAAATGCCTATCGGTACCTATTTTTGAAATGCCTATCGGAAACTACATCTGAAATGCCTATCAGCACTTATATTTGAAATGCCTATCGGCAACCATATCTGGAATGCCTATCGGCACCAAATTTGAAATGCCAATCGGCACCTATATCTGAAATGCCTATCGGCATCTATTTTTGAAATGTCTTTCGGAAACTACATCTGAAATGCCTATCTGCTCCTATATTTGAAATGCCTATCGGCAACCATATCTGGAATGCCTATCGGCACCTATATTTGAAATGCCTATCGGCTTCTATATCTGAAATGCCTATCGACACCTATTTTTAAAATGCCAATTGGCAACTATATCTGAAATGCCTATCAGCACCTATATCTGAAATGCCTATCGGTACCTATTTTTGAAATGCCTATCGGAAACTACATCTAAAATGCCTATCAGTACTTATATTTGAAATGCCTATCGGCAACCATATCTGGAATGCCTATTGGCACCTATATTTGAAATGCCTATCGCCTTCTATACCTGAAATGCCTATCGGCACCTATTTTTAAAATGCCAATCGGCAACTATATCTGAAATGCCTATCGGCACCTATATCTGAAATTCCTATCGGCACCTATTTTTGAAATGTCTTTCGGAAACTACATCTGAAATGCCTATCTGCTCCTATATTTAAAATGCCTATCAGGAACCATATCTGAAATGCCTACCGACACCTATATTTGAAATACCTATCGGCTTCTATATCTGAAATGCCTATCGGCACCTATTTTTAAAATGCCAATCGGCAACTATATCTGATATGCCTATCGGCACCTATATCTGAAATGCCTATCGGCACCTATTTTTGAAATGCCTATCGGAAACTACATCTGAAATGCCTATCAGCACCTATATTTAAAATGCCTATCGTCAACCATATCTGAAATGCCTATCGACACCTATATTTGAAATACCTATCGGCTTCTATATCTGAAATGCCTATCGGCACCTTTTTTTTAAAATGCCAATCAGTAACTATATCTGAAATGCCTATCGGCACCTATAACTGAAATACCTATCGGCACCAATTTTTGAAATGCCTATCGGCAAATACATCTGGAATGCCTATCAGCACCTATATTTGAAATACCTATCGGCAACCATATCTGGAATGCCTATCGGCACCTATATTTGAAATGCCTAGCGGCTTCTATATCTGAAATGCCTATCGACACCTATTTTTAAAATGCCAATCGGCAACTATATCTGAAAAGCCTATCGGCACCCATATCTGAAATGCCTATCGGCACCTATTTTTGAAATGCCTATCGGAAACTACATCTGAAATGCCTATCAGCACCTATATTTGAAATGCCTATCGGCAACCATATCTGAAATGCCTATCGACACCTATATTTGAAATACCTATCGGCTTCTATATCTGAAATGCCTATCAACACCTATTTTTAAAATGCCAATCGGCAACTATATCTGAAATGCCTATCGGCACCTATATCTGAAATGCCTATCGGCATCAATTTTTGAAATGCCTACCGGAAACTACATCTAAAATGCCTATCAGCACCTATATTTGAAATGCCTATCGGCAACCATATCTGGAATGCCTATCGGCACCTATATTTGAAATGCCTATCGGCTTCTATATCTGAAATGCCTATCGACACCTATTTTTAAAATGCCAATTGGCAACTATATCTGAAATGCCTATCAGCACCTATATCTGAAATGCCTATCGGTACCTATTTTTGAAATGCCTATCGAAAAATTACATCTAAAATGCCTATCAGTACTTATATTTGAAATGCCTATCGGCAACCATATCTGGAATGCCTATTGGCAACTATATTTGAAATGCCTATCGGCTTCTATACCTGAAATGCCTATCGGCACCTATTTTTAAAATGCCAATCGGCAACTATATCTGAAATGCCTATCGGCACCTATATCTGAAATTCCTATCGGCACCTATTTTTGAAATGTCTTTCGGAAACTACATCTGAAATGCCTATCTGCTCCTATATTTAAAATGCCTATCAGGAACCATATCTGAAATGCCTACCCACACCTATATTTGAAATACCTATCGGCTTCTATATCTGAAATGCCTATCGGCACCTGTTTTTATAGTGCCAATCGGCAACTATATCTGAAATGCCTATCGGCACCTATATCTGAAATGCCTATCGGCATCAATTTTTGAAATGCCTATTGGAAACTACATCTAAAATGCCTAACAGCACCTATATTTGAAATGCCTATCGGCAACCATACCTGGAATGCCTATCGGCACCTATTTTTGAAATGCCTATCGGAAACTACATCTGAAATGCCTATCAGCACCTATATTTGAAATGCCTATCGTCAACCATATCTGAAATGCCTATCGACACCTATATTTGAAATACCTATCGGCTTCTATATCTGAAATGCCTATCGGCACCTATTTTTAAAATGCCAATCAGTAACTATATCTGAAATGCCTATCGGCACCTATAACTGAAATACCTATCGGCACCAATTTTTGAAATGCCTATCGGAAAATACATCTGGAATGCCTATCAGCACCTATATTTGAAATGCCTATCGGCAACCATATCTGGAATGCCTGTTGGCACCTATATTTGGTAAATGCCTATCGGCTTCTATATCTGAAATGCCTATCAACACCTATTTTTAAAATGCCAATCGGCAACTATATCTGAAATGCCTATCGGCACCTATATCTGAAATGCCTATCGGCATCAATTTTTTAAATGCCTATCGGAAACTACATCTAAAATGCCTATCAGCACCTATATTTGAAATGCCTATCGGCAACCATATCTGGAATGCCTATCGGCACCTATATTTGAAATGACTATCGGCTTCTATATCTGAAATGCCTATCGGCACCTATTTTTAAAATGCCAATTGGCAACTATATCTGAAATGCCTATCGGCACCTATATCTGAAATGCCTATCGGCACCTATTTTTGAAATGCCTATCGGAAACTACATCTAAAATGCCTATCGGCACCTATTTTTAAAATGCCAATCGGCAACTATATCTGAAATGCCTATCGGCACCTATATCTGAAATGCCTATCGGCACCTATTTTTGAAATGCCTATCGGAAACTACATCTGAAATGCCTATCAGCACCTATATTTAAAATGCCTATCGGCAACCATATCTGAAATGCCTATCGACACTTATATTTGAAATACCTATCGGCTTCTATATCTGAAATGCCTATCGGCACCTATTTTTAAAATGCCAATCGGCAACTATATCTGAAATGCCTATCGGCACCTATATCTAAAATGCCAATCGGCACCAATTTTTGAAATGCCTATCGGAAACTACATCTGAAATGCCTATCAGCACCTATATTTGAAATGCCTATCGGCAACCATATCTGCAATGCCTATCGGCACCTATATTTGAAATGCCTATCGGCTTCTAATTCTGAAATGCCTATCGACACCTATTTTTAAAATGCCAATTGGCAACTATATCTGAAATGCCTATCGGCACCTATATCTGAAATGCCTATCGGTACCTATTTTTGAAATGCCTATCGGAAACTACATCTGAAATGCCTATCAGCACTTATATTTGAAATGCCTATCGGCAACCATATCTGGAATGCCTATCGGCACCTATATTTGAAATGCCTATCGGCACCTATATCTGAAATGCCTATCGGCATCTATTTTTGAAATGTCTTTCGGAAACTACATCTGAAATGCCTATCTGCTCCTATATTTGAAATGCCTATCGGCAACCATATCTGAAATGCCTATCGACACCTATATTTGAAATACTTATCGGCTTCTATATCTGAAATGCCTATCGGCACCTGTTTTTAAAATGCCAATCGGCAACTATATCTGAAATGCCTATCAGCACCTATATTTGAAATGCCTATCGGCAACCATATCTGAAATTCCTATCGACACTTATATTTGAAATACCTATCGGCTTCTATATCTGAAATGCCTATCGGCAACTATTTTTAAAATGCCAATTGGCAACTATATCTGAAATGCCTAGCGGCACCTATATCTGAAATGCCTATCGGCACCTATTTTTGAAATGCCTATCGGAAACTACATCTAAAATGCCTATCAGCACCTATATTTGAAATGCCTATCGGCAACCATATCTGGAATGCCTATCGACACCTATATTTGAAATGCCTATCGGCTTCTGTATCTGAAATGCCTATCGACACCTATTTTTAAAATGCCAATTGGCAACTATATCTGAAATGCCTATCGGCACCTATATCTGAAATGCCTATCGGTACCTATTTTTGAAATGCCTATAGGAAACTACATCTGAAATGCTTATCAGCACTTATATTTGAAATGCCTATCGGCAACCATATCTGGAATGCCTATCGGCACCTATATTTGAAATGCCTATCGGCTTCTATATCTGAAATGCCTATCGGCACCTATTTTTAAAATGCCAATCAGCAACTATATCTGAAATGCCTATCGGCACCTTTATCTGAAATGCCTATCGGCACCTATTTTTGAAATGTCTTTCGGAAACTACATCTGAAATGCCTATCTGCTCCTATATTACAATGCCTATCGGCAACCATATCTGAAATGCCTATCGACCCCTATATTTGAAATACCTATCGGCTTCTATATCTGAAATACCTATCGGCACCTGTTTTTAGAATGCCAATCGGCAACTATATCTGAAATGCCTATCGGCACCTATATCTGAAATGCCTATCGGCATCAATTTTTTAAATGCCTACCGGAAACTACATCTAAAATGCCTATCAGCACCTATATTTGAAATGCCTATCGGCAACCATATCTGGAATGCCTATCGGCACCTATATTTGAAATGACTATCGGCTTCTATATCTGAAATGCCTATCGGCACCTATTTTTAAAATGCCAATTGGCAACTATATCTGAAATGCCTAACGGCACCTATATCTGAAATGCCTATCGGCACCTATTTTTGAAATGCCTATCGGAAACTACATCTAAAATGCCTATCGGCACCTATTTTTAAAATGCCAATCGGCAACTATATCTGAAATGCCTATCGGCACCTATATCTGAAATGCCTATCGGCACCTATATCTGAAATGCCTATCGGCACCTATTTTTGAAATGCCTATCGGAAACTACATCTGAAATGCCTATCAGCACCTATATTTGAAATGCCTATCGGCAACCATATCTAAAATGCCTATCAACACCTATATTTGAAATACCTATCGGCTTCTATATCTGAAATGCCTATCGGCACCTATTTTTAAAATGCCAATCGGCAACTATATCTGAAATGCCTATCGGCACCTATATCTAAAATGCCAATCGGCACCAATTTTTGAAATGCCTATCGGAAACTACATCTGAAATGCCTATCAGCACCTATATTTGAAATGCCTATCGGCAACCATATCTGCAATGCCTATCGGCACCTATATTTGAAATGCCTATCGGCTTCTATATCTGAAATGCCTATCGACACCTATTTTTAAAATGCCAATTGGCAACTATATCTGAAATGCCTATCGGCACCTATATCTAAAATGCCTATCGGTACCTATTTTTGAAATGCCTATCGGAAACTACATCTGAAATGCCTATCAGCACTTATATTTGAAATGCCTATCGGCAACCATATCTGGAATGCCTATCGGCACCAAATTTGAAATGCCAATCGGCACCTATATCTGAAATGCCTATCGGCATCTATTTTTGAAATGTCTTTCGGAAACTACATCTGAAATGCCTATCTGCTCCTATATTTGAAATGCCTATCGGCAACCATATCTGGAATGCCTATCGGCACCTATATTTGAAATGCCTATCGGCTTCTATATCTGAAATGCCTATCGACACCTATTTTTAAAATGCCAATTGGCAACTATATCTGAAATGCCTATCAGCACCTATATCTGAAATGCCTATCGGTACCTATTTTTGAAATGCCTATCGAAAAATTACATCTAAAATGCCTATCAGTACTTATATTTGAAATGCCTATCGGCAACCATATCTGGAATGCCTATTGGCACCTATATTTGAAATGCCTATCGGCTTCTATACCTGAAATGCCTATCGGCACCTATTTTTAAAATGCCAATCGGCAACTATATCTGAAATGCCTATCGGCACCTATATCTGAAATTCCTATCGGCACCTATTTTTGAAATGTCTTTCGGAAACTACATCTGAAATGCCTATCTGCTCCTATATTTAAAATGCCTATCAGGAACCATATCTGAAATGCCTACCGACACCTATATTTGAAATACCTATCGGCTTCTATATCTGAAATGCCTATCGGCACCTGTTTTTATAGTGCCAATCGGCAACTATATCTGAAATGCCTATCGGCACCTATATCTGAAATGCCTATCGGCATCAATTTTTGAAATGCCTATTGGAAACTACATCTAAAATGCCTAACAGCATCTATATTTGAAATGCCTATCGGCAACCATACCTGGAATGCCTATCGGAACCTATTTTTGAAATGCCTCTCGGAAACCACATCTGAAATGCCTATCAGCACCTATATTTGAAATGCCTATCGGCAACCATATCTGAAATGCTAATCGACACCTATATTTGAAATACCTATCGGCTTCTATATCTGAAATGCCTATCGGCACCTATTTTTAAAATGCCAATCGGTAACTATATCTGAAATGCCTATCGGCACCTATAACTGAAATACCTATCGGCACCAATTTTTGAAATGCCTATCGGAAAATACATCTGGAATGCCTATCAGCACCTATATTTGAAATGCCTATCGGCAACCATATCTGGAATGCCTATTGGCACCTATATTTGGTAAATGCCTATCGGCTTCTATATCTGAAATGCCTATCGGCACCTATTTTTAAAATGCCAATCGGCAACTATATCTGAAATGCCTATTGGCACCTATATCTGAAATGCCTATCGGCACCTATTTTTGAAATGCCTATCGGAAACTACATCTGAAATGCCTATCAGCACCTATATTTGAAATGCCTATCGGCAACCATATCTGAAATGCCTATCGACACCTATACTTGAAATACCTATCGGCTTCTATATCTGAAATGCCTATCAACACCTATTTTTAAAATGCCAATCGGCAACTATATCTGAAATGCCTATCGGCACCTATATCTGAAATGCCTATCGGCATCAATTTTTGAAATGCCTATCGGAAACTACATCTGAAATGCCTATCAGCACCTATATTTGAAATGCCTATCGGCAACCATATCTGGAATGCTTATCGGCACCTATATTTGAAATGCCTATCGGCTTCTATATCTGAAATGCCTATCGGCACCTATTTTAAAAATGCCAATCGGCAACTATATCTAAATTGCCTATCGGCACCTATATCTGAAAGGCCTATCGGCACCTACTTTTGATATGCCTATCGGAAACTACATCTGAAATGCCTATCAGCACCTATATTTGAAATGCCTATCAGCAACCATATCTGGATTGCCTATCGGCACATATATTTGAAATGCCTATCGGCTTCTATATCTGAAATGCCTATCGGCACCTATTTTTAAAATGGCTATAGGCAACTATATCTGAAATGCCTATCGGCACCTATATCTGAAATGCCTAGCGTCACCTATTTTTGAAATGCCTATCGGAAACTACATCTGAAATGCCTATCAGCACCTATATTTGAAATGCCTATCGGTAACCATATCTGGAATGCCTATCGGCACCTATATATGAAATGCCTATCGGCTTCTATATCTGAAATGCCTATCGGCACCTATTTTTAAAATGCCAATCGGCAACTATATCTGAAATGCCTACCGGCACCTATATCTGAAATGCCTATCGGCACCTATTTTTGAAATGCCTATCGGAAACTACATCTGAAATGCCTATCAGCACCTTAATTTGAAATGCCTATCGGCGACCATATCTGGAATGCCTATCAACACATATATTTGAAATGCCTATCGGCTTCTATATCTGAAATGCCTATCGGCACCTATTTTTAAAATGGCTATAGGCAACTATAATTGAAATGCCTATCGGCACCTATATCTGAAATGCCTATCGGCACCTATTTTTGAAATGCCTATCGGAAACTACATCTGAAATGCCTATCAGCACCTATATTTGAAATGCCTATCGGCAACCTTATCTGAAATGCTTTTCGGCACCTATATTTGAAATACCTATCGGCTTCTATATCTGAAATGCCTATCGGCACCTATTTTTAAAATGCCAATCGGGTACTATATCTGAAATGCCTATCGGCACCTATATCTGAAATGCCTGTCGGCACCAATTTTTGAAATGCCTATCGGAAACTACATCTGGAATGCCTATCAGCACCTATATTTGAAATGCCTATCGGCAAACATATCTGGAATGCCTATCGGCACCTATATTTGAAATGCCTATCGACTTCTATATCTGAAATGCTTATCGACACCTATTTTTAAAATGCCAATCGGCAACTATATCTGAAATGCCTATCGGCAGCTATATCTAAAATGCCTATCGGCACCTATTTTTGAAATGCCTACTGGAAACTACATCTGAAATACCTATCAGCACCTATATTTTAAATGCCTATCGGCTACCATATCTGAAATGCCTATCGACACCTATATTTGAAATACCTATCGGCATCTATATCTGAATTGCCTATCGGCACCTATTTTTAAAATGCCAATCGGCAACCATATCTGAAATGCCTATCGGCACCTATATCTGAAATGCCTATCGGCACCAATTTTTGAAATGCCTATCGGAAACTACATCTGAAATGCCTATCAGCACCTATATTTGAAATGCCTATCGGCTTCTATATCTGAAATGCCTATTGGCACCTATTTTTAAAATGCCAATCGGCAACTATATCTGAAATGCCTATCGGCACCTTTATCTGAAATGCCTTTCGGCACCTATTTTTGAAATGTCTTTCGGAAACTACATCTGAAATGCCTATCTGCTCCTATATTTGAAATGCCTATCGGCAACCATATCTGAAATGCCTATCGACACCTATATTTGAAATACCTATCGGCTTCTATATCTGAAATGCCTATCGGCACCTGTTTTTTAAATGCCAATCGGCAACTATATCTGAAATGCCTATCGGCACCTATATCTGAAATGCCTATCGGCATCAATTTTTGAAATGCCTATCGGAAACTACATCTGAAATGCCTATCAGCACCTATATTTGATATGCCTATCGGCAACCATATCTGGAATGCCTATCGGCACCTATATTTGAAATGCCTATCGGCTTCTATATCTGAAATGCCTATCGACACGTATTTTTAAAATGCCAATTGGCAACTATATCTGAAATGCTTATCGGCACCTATATCTGAAATGCCTATCGGTACCTATTTTTGAAATGCCTATCGGAAACTACATCTAAAATGCTTATCAGCACTTATATTTGAAATGCCTATCGGCAACCATATGTGGAATGCCTATCGGCACCTATATTTGAAATGCCTATCGGCTTCTATATCTAAAATGCCTATCGGCACCTATTTTTAAAATGCCAATCAGCAACTATATCTGAAATGCCTATCGGCACCTTTATCTGAAATGCCTATCGGCACCTATTTTTGAAATGTCTTTCGGAAACTACATCTGAAATGCCTATCTGCTCCTATATTTGAAATGCCTATCGGCAACCATATCTGAAATGCCTATCGACCCCTATATTTGAAATACCTATCGGCTTCTATATCTGAAATACCTATCGGCACCTGTTTTTAGAATGCCAATCGGCAACTATATCTGAAATGCCTATCGGCACCTATATCTAAAATGCCTATCGGCATCAATTTTTTAAATGCCTATCGGAAACTACATCTAAAATGCCTATCAGCACCTATATTTGAAATGCCTATCGGCAACCATATCTGGAATGCCTATCGGCACCTATATTTGAAATGACTATCGGCTTCTATATCTGAAATGCCTATCGGCACCTATTTTTAAAATGCCAATTGGCAACTATATCTGAAATGCCTATCGGCACCTATATCTGAAATGCCTATCGGCACCTATTTTTGAAATGCCTATCGGAAACTACATCTAAAATGCCTATCGGCACCTATTTTTAAAATGCCAATCGGCAACTATATCTGAAATGCCTATCGGCACCTATATATGAAATGCCTATCGGCACCTATTTTTGAAATGCCTATCGGAAACTACATCTGAAATGCCTATCAGTACCTATATTTAAAATGCCTATCGGCAACCATATCTGAAATGCCTATCGACACTTATATTTGAAATACCTATCGGCTTCTATATCTGAAATGCCTATCGGCACCTATTTTTAAAATGCCAATCGGCAACTATATCTGAAATGCCTATCGGCACCTATATCTAAAATGCCAATCGGCACCAATTTTTGAAATGCCTATCGGAAACTACATCTGAAATGCCTATCAGCACCTATATTTGAAATGCCTATCGGCAACCATATCTGCAATGCCTATCGGCACCTATATTTGAAATGCCTATCGGCTTCTAATTCTGAAATGCCTATCGACACCTATTTTTAAAATGCCAATTAGCAACTATATCTGAAATGCCTATCGGCACCTATATCTGAAATGCCTATCGGTACCTATTTTTGAAATGCCTATCGGAAACTACATCTGAAATGCCTATCAGCACTTATATTTGAAATGCCTATCGGCAACCATATCTGGAATGCCTATCGGCACCTATATTTGAAATGCCTATCGGCACCTATATCTGAAATGCCTATCGGCATCTATTTTTGAAATGTCTTTCGGAAACTACATCTGAAATGCCTATCTGCTCCTATATTTGTAATGCCTATCGGCAACCATATCTGAAATGCCTATCGACACCTATATTTGAAATACTTATCGGCTTCTATATCTGAAATGCCTATCGGCACCTGTTTTTAAAATGCCAATCGGCAACTATATCTGAAATGCCTATCAGCACCTATATTTGAAATGCCTATCGGCAACCATATCTGAAATTCCTATCGACACTTATATTTGAAATACCTATCGGCTTCTATATCTGAAATGCCTATCGGCACCTATTTTTAAAATGCCAATTGGCAACTATATCTGAAATGCCTAGCGGCACCTATATCTGAAATGCCTATCGGCACCTATTTTTGAAATGCCTATCGGAAACTACATCTAAAATGCCTATCAGCACCTATATTTGAAATGCCTATCGGCAACCATATCTGGAATGCCTATCGACACCTATATTTGAAATGCCTATCGGCTTCTGTATCTGAAATGCCTATCGACACCTATTTTTAAAATGCCAATTGGCAACTATATCTGAAATGCCTATCGGCACCTATATCTGAAATGCCTATCGGTACCTATTTTTGAAATGCCTATAGGAAACTACATCTGAAATGCTTATCAGCACTTATATTTGAAATGCCTATCGGCAACCATATCTGGAATGCCTATCGGCACCTATATTTGAAATGCCTATCGGCTTCTATATCTGAAATGCCTATCGGCACCTATTTTTAAAATGCCAATCAGCAACTATATCTGAAATGCCTATCGGCACCTTTATCTGAAATGCCTATCGGCACCTATTTTTGAAATGTCTTTCGGAAACTACATCTGAAATGCCTATCTGCTCCTATATTACAATGCCTATCGGCAACCATATCTGAAATGCCTATCGACCCCTATATTTGAAATACCTATCGGCTTCTATATCTGAAATACCTATCGGCACCTGTTTTTAGAATGCCAATCGGCAACTATATCTGAAATGCCTATCGGCACCTATATCTGAAATGCCTATCGGCATCAATTTTTTAAATGCCTATCGGAAACTACATCTAAAATGCCTATCAGCACCTATATTTGAAATGCCTATCGGCAACCATATCTGGAATGCCTATCGGCACCTATTTTTGAAATGCCTATCGGAAACTACATCTAAAATGCCTATCGGCACCTATTTTTAAAATGCCAATCGGCAACTATATCTGAAATGCCTATCGGCACCTATATCTGAAATGCCTATCGGCACCTATATCTGAAATGCCTATCGGCACCTATTTTTGAAATGCCTATCGGAAACTACATCTGAAATGCCTATCAGCACCTATATTTGAAATGCCTATCGGCAACCATATCTAAAATGCCTATCAACACCTATATTTGAAATACCTATCGGCTTCTATATCTGAAATGCCTATCGGCACCTATTTTTAAAATGCCAATCGGCAACTATATCTGAAATGCCTATCGGCACCTATATCTAAAATGCCAATCGGCACCAATTTTTGAAATGCCTATCGGAAACTACATCTGAAATGCCTATCAGCACCTATATTTGAAATGCCTATCGGCAACCATATCTGCAATGCCTATCGGCACCTATATTTGAAATGCCTATCGGCTTCTATATCTGAAATGCCTATCGACACCTATTTTTAAAATGCCAATTGGCAACTATATCTGAAATGCCTATCGGCACCTATATCTAAAATGCCTATCGGTACCTATTTTTGAAATGCCTATCGGAAACTACATCTGAAATGCCTATCAGCACTTATATTTGAAATGCCTATCGGCAACCATATCTGGAATGCCTATCGGCACCAAATTTGAAATGCCAATCGGCACCTATATCTGAAATGCCTATCGGCATCTATTTTTGAAATGTCTTTCGGAAACTACATCTGAAATGCCTATCTGCTCCTATATTTGAAATGCCTATCGGCAACCATATCTGGAATGCCTATCGGCACCTATATTTGAAATGCCTATCGGCTTCTATATCTGAAATGCCTATCGACACCTATTTTTAAAATGCCAATTGGCAACTATATCTGAAATGCCTATCAGCACCTATATCTGAAATGCCTATCGGTACCTATTTTTGAAATGCCTATCGGAAACTACATCTAAAATGCCTATCAGTACTTATATTTGAAATGCCTATCGGCAACCATATCTGGAATGCCTATTGGCACCTATATTTGAAATGCCTATCGCCTTCTATACCTGAAATGCCTATCGGCACCTATTTTTAAAATGCCAATCGGCAACTATATCTGAAATGCCTATCGGCACCTATATCTGAAATTCCTATCGGCACCTATTTTTGAAATGTCTTTCGGAAACTACATCTGAAATGCCTATCTGCTCCTATATTTAAAATGCCTATCAGGAACCATATCTGAAATGCCTACCGACACCTATATTTGAAATACCTATCGGCTTCTATATCTGAAATGCCTATCGGCACCTATTTTTAAAATGCCAATCGGCAACTATATCTGATATGCCTATCGGCACCTATATCTGAAATGCCTATCGGCACCTATTTTTGAAATGCCTATCGGAAACTACATCTGAAATGCCTATCAGCACCTATATTTAAAATGCCTATCGTCAACCATATCTGAAATGCCTATCGACACCTATATTTGAAATACCTATCGGCTTCTATATCTGAAATGCCTATCGGCACCTTTTTTTTAAAATGCCAATCAGTAACTATATCTGAAATGCCTATCGGCACCTATAACTGAAATACCTATCGGCACCAATTTTTGAAATGCCTATCGGCAAATACATCTGGAATGCCTATCAGCACCTATATTTGAAATACCTATCGGCAACCATATCTGGAATGCCTATCGGCACCTATATTTGAAATGCCTAGCGGCTTCTATATCTGAAATGCCTATCGACACCTATTTTTAAAATGCCAATCGGCAACTATATCTGAAAAGCCTATCGGCACCCATATCTGAAATGCCTATCGGCACCTATTTTTGAAATGCCTATCGGAAACTACATCTGAAATGCCTATCAGCACCTATATTTGAAATGCCTATCGGCAACCATATCTGAAATGCCTATCGACACCTATATTTGAAATACCTATCGGCTTCTATATCTGAAATGCCTATCAACACCTATTTTTAAAATGCCAATCGGCAACTATATCTGAAATGCCTATCGGCACCTATATCTGAAATGCCTATCGGCATCAATTTTTGAAATGCCTACCGGAAACTACATCTAAAATGCCTATCAGCACCTATATTTGAAATGCCTATCGGCAACCATATCTGGAATGCCTATCGGCACCTATATTTGAAATGCCTATCGGCTTCTATATCTGAAATGCCTATCGACACCTATTTTTAAAATGCCAATTGGCAACTATATCTGAAATGCCTATCAGCACCTATATCTGAAATGCCTATCGGTACCTATTTTTGAAATGCCTATCGAAAAATTACATCTAAAATGCCTATCAGTACTTATATTTGAAATGCCTATCGGCAACCATATCTGGAATGCCTATTGGCAACTATATTTGAAATGCCTATCGGCTTCTATACCTGAAATGCCTATCGGCACCTATTTTTAAAATGCCAATCGGCAACTATATCTGAAATGCCTATCGGCACCTATATCTGAAATTCCTATCGGCACCTATTTTTGAAATGTCTTTCGGAAACTACATCTGAAATGCCTATCTGCTCCTATATTTAAAATGCCTATCAGGAACCATATCTGAAATGCCTACCGACACCTATATTTGAAATACCTATCGGCTTCTATATCTGAAATGCCTATCGGCACCTGTTTTTATAGTGCCAATCGGCAACTATATCTGAAATGCCTATCGGCACCTATATCTGAAATGCCTATCGGCATCAATTTTTGAAATGCCTATTGGAAACTACATCTAAAATGCCTAACAGCACCTATATTTGAAATGCCTATCGGCAACCATACCTGGAATGCCTATCGGCACCTATTTTTGAAATGCCTATCGGAAACTACATCTGAAATGCCTATCAGCACCTATATTTGAAATGCCTATCGTCAACCATATCTGAAATGCCTATCGACACCTATATTTGAAATACCTATCGGCTTCTATATCTGAAATGCCTATCGGCACCTATTTTTAAAATGCCAATCAGTAACTATATCTGAAATGCCTATCGGCACCTATAACTGAAATACCTATCGGCACCAATTTTTGAAATGCCTATCGGAAAATACATCTGGAATGCCTATCAGCACCTATATTTGAAATGCCTATCGGCAACCATATCTGGAATGCCTGTTGGCACCTATATTTGGTAAATGCCTATCGGCTTCTATATCTGAAATGCCTATCAACACCTATTTTTAAAATGCCAATCGGCAACTATATCTGAAATGCCTATCGGCACCTATATCTGAAATGCCTATCGGCATCAATTTTTGAAATGCCTATCGGAAACTACATCTGAAATGCCTATCAGCACCTATATTTGAAATGCCTATCGGCAACCATATCTGGAATGCTTATCGGCACCTATATTTGAAATGCCTATCGGCTTCTATATCTGAAATGCCTATCGGCACCTATTTTTAAAATGCCAATCGGCAACTATATCTGAAATGCCTATCGGCACCTATATCTGAAAGGCCTATCGGCACCTACTTTTGATATGCCTATCGGAAACTACATCTGAAATGCCTATCAGCACCCATATTTGAAATGCCTATCGGCAGCCATATCTGGATTGCCTATCGGCACATATATTTGAAATGCCTATCGGCTTCTATATCTGAAATGCCTATCGGCACCTATTTTTAAAATGGCTATAGGCAACTATATCTGAAATGCCTATCGGCACCTATATCTGAAATGCCTAGCGTCACCTATTTTTGAAATGCCTATCGGAAACTACATCTGAAATGCCTATCAGCACCTATATTTGAAATGCCTATCGGCAACCATATCTGGAATGCCTATCGGCACCTATATATGAAATGCCTATCGGCTTCTATATCTGAAATGCCTATCGGCACCTATTTTTAAAATGCCAATCGGCAACTATATCTGAAATGCCTACCGGCACCTATATCTGAAATGCCTATCGGCACCTATTTTTGAAATGCCTATCGGAAACTACATCTGAAATGCCTATCAGCACCTATATTTGAAATGCCTATCGGCGACCATATCTGGAATGCCTATCAACACATATATTTGAAATGCCTATCGGCTTCTATATCTGAAATGCCTATCGGCTTCTATATCTGAAATGCCTATCGGCACCTATTTTTAAAATGGCTATAGGCAACTATATCTGAAATGCCTATCGGCACCTATTTTTGAAATGCCTATCGGAAACTACATCTGAAATGCCTATCAGCACCTATATTTGAAATGCCTATCGGCAACCTTATCTGAAATGCTTTTCGGCACCTATATTTGAAATACCTATCGGCTTCTATATCTGAAATGCCTATCGGCACCTATTTTTAAAATGCCAATCGGGTACTATATCTGAAATGCCTATCGGCACCTATATCTGAAATGCCTGTCGGCACCAATTTTTGAAATGCCTATCGGAAACTACATCTGAAATGCCTATCAGCACCTATATTTGAAATGCCTATCGGCAACCTTATCTGAAATGCTTTTCGGCACCTATATTTGAAATACCTATCGGCTTCTATATCTGAAATGCCTATCGGCACCTATTTTTAAAACCTATCGGAAACTACATCTGAAATGCCTATCAGCACCTATATTTGTAATGCCTATCGGCAATCCATATCTGGAATGCCTATCGGCACCTATATTTGAAATGCCTATCGGCTTCTATATCTTAAAATGCCTAGCGGCACCTATTTTTAAAGTGCCAATCGGCAACTATATCTGAAGTGCCTATCGGCACCTATATCTAAAATGCCTATCGGCACCTATTTTTGAAATGCCTATCAAAAACTACATCTGAAATGCCTATCAGCACCTATATTTGAAATGCCTATCGGCAACTACATCAGAAATGCCTATCGGCACCTATATCTGAAATGCCTTTCGGCATTTATATCTGAAATGCCTATCGACACCTATATTTGAAATTCCTATCGGCACCTATATTTTAAATGCCTATCCGAAAATATATCTGATATGCCTATCGGAACCTATATCTGAAATGCCTATCGGCACCTATTTTTGAAATGCCTATCGGAAACTACATTTAAAATGCCTATCGGCACCTATTTTTAAAATGCCAATCGGCAACTATATCTGAAATGCCTATCGGCACCTATATCTGAAATGCCAATCGGCACCAATTTTTGAAATGCCTATCGGAAACTACATCTGAAATGCCTATCAGCACCTATATTTGAAATGCCTATCGGCAACTATATCTGAAATGCCTATCGACACCTATATTTGAAATACCTGTCGGCTTCTATATCTGAAATGCCTATCGGCACCTATATTTAAAATGCCAATCGGCAACTATATCTGAAATGCCTATCGGCACCTATATCTAAAATGCCAATCGGCACCAATTTTTGAAATGCCTATCGGAAACTACATCTGAAATGCCTATCAGCACCTATATTTGAAATGCCTATCGGCAACCATATCTGGAAAGCCTATCAGCACCTATATTTGAAATGCCTTTCGGGATTTATATCTGAAATGCCTATCGACACCTATATTTGAAATGCCTATCAGCACTTATATTTAAAATGCCTATCGGCAACCATATCTTGAATGCCTATTGGCACCTATATTTGAAATGCCTATCGGCTTCTATATCTGAAATGACTATCGGCACCTATTTTTAAAATGCCAATCGGCACCTATATCTGAAATGCCTATCGGCACCTATTTTTGAAATGCCTATCGGAAACTACATCTGAAATGCCTATCAGCACCTATATTTGAAATGCCTATCGGCAACCATATCTGGAATGCCTATTGGCGCCTATATTCGAAATGCCTATCGGCTTCTATATCTGAAATGCCTATCGGCACCTATTTTTAAAATGCCAATCGGCAACTATATCTGAAATGCCTATCGGCACCTATATCTGAAATGCCTATCGGCACCAATTTTTGAAATGCCTATCGGAAAATACATTTGGAATGCCTATCAGCACCTATATTTGAAATGCCTATCGGCAACCATATTTGGAATGCCTATCGGCACCTATATTTGAAATGCCTATCGGCTTCTATATCTGAAATGCCTATCGCACCTATCTTTAAAATGCCAATCGGCAACTATATCTGAAATGCCTATCGGCACCTATATCTGAAATGCCTATCGGCACCTATTTTTGAAATGCCTATCGGAAACTACATCCGAAATGCCGATCAGCACCTATATTTGAAATGCCTATCGGCAAATATATCTGAAATGCCTATCGACACCTATATTTGAAATACCTATCGGCTTCTATATCTGAAATGCCTATCAACACCTATTTTTAAAATGCTAAACGGCAACTATATCTGAAATGCCTATCGGGCACCTATATCTGAAATGCCTATCGGCACCTATATCTGAAATGCCTATCAACACCTATTTTTAAAATGCTAAACGGCAACTATATCTGAAATGCCTATCGGCACCTATATCTGAAATGCCTATCGGCACCTATTTTTGAAATGCCTATCGGAAACTACATCTGAAATCCCTATCAGCACCTATATTTGAAATGCCTATCGGCTTCTATATCTGAAATGCCTATCGGTACCTATTTTTAAAATGCCAATCGCCAACTATATCTGAAAAGCCTATCGGCACCTATATCTGAAATGCCCATCGGCACTTATTTTTAAAATGCCTATCGGAAACTACAACTGAAATGCCTATCAACACCTATATTTGAAATGCCTATCGGCAACCATATTTGGAATGCCTATCGGCACCTATATTTGAAATGCCTATCGGCTTCTATATCTGAAATGCCTAGCGGCACCTGTTTTTAAAATGCCAATCGGCAACTATATCTGAAATGCCTATCGGCACCTATTTTTGAAATGTCTATCGAAAACTACATCTGAAATGCCTATCAGCACCTATATTTGAAATGCCTATCGGCAATCACATCAGAAATGCCTATCGGCACCTATATTTGAAATGCCTTCCGGCATTTTTATCTGAAATGCCTATCGACACCTATATTTGAAATGCCTATCAGCACTTATAATATGAAATGCCTATCGGCAACCATATCTTGAATGCCTATCGGCACCTATATTTAAAATGCCTATCGGCTTCTATATCTGAAATGCCTATCGGCACCTATTTTTAAAATTACAATCGGCAACTATATCTGAAATGCCTATCGGCACCTATATCTGAAATGCCTATCGGCACCTATTTTTGAAATGTCTTTCGGAAACTACATCTGAAATGCCTATCTGCTCCTATATTTGAAATTCCTATCGGCAACCATATCTGAAATGCCTATCGACACCTATATTTGAAATACCTATCGGCTTCGATATCTGAATTGCCTATCGGCACCTGTTTTTAAAATGCCAATCGGCAACTATATCTGAAATATCTAAATTGCCTATCGGCACCTATTTTTAAAATGCCTATCGAAAACTACATCTGAAATGCCTATCAGCACCTGTATTTGAAATGCCTATCGGCAACCACATCAGAAATGCCTATCGGCACCTATATCTGAAATGCCTTTCGGCATTTATATCTGAAATGCCGATCGACACCTATATTTCAAATGCCTATCGGCACTTTTATTTTAAATGCCTATCGGCAACTATATCTGATAAGCCTATCGGCACCTATATCTGAAATGCATATCGGCACCTATTTTTGAAATGCCAATCTTTAAGTATATCTGAAATGCCTATCG